>JAKZJZ010001024.1:0-33001 GCA_022702705.1 Papilionanthe hookeriana x Papilionanthe teres | reverse complement strand
ACCGGATTGGTTAATTATTCAAACATTTTATAACAGACTTATTGGATCACTTTGATCTATTATAGATCGTCATCTTGGAGGTTCTTTAATAGCTAAGACATTTGATGAAGCTTATACCTTAATTGAAGAAATGGCTAACAATAATTTTCAATGGCCTCTAAAAGGGTTAATCCTAAAAGAGTAGCAAGTATTCAAGATAATGAAGTCTTTTCTATTTTAGTTTCACAAGTGGCTGTGATATCTAAGAAATTGGATAATTTTTCTATTAACGTATAGAATGTAAGTAATGACAATTCTGCAAATATTGATGATTCTCAAACAATGAAGACATTGCAAGCTATTGCTAGTAAAACTAATAACCCTTATTCGAATTATTATAATCCCGATTGGAAAAATCACCTTAATTTTAATTGGAATAATGGACATCAACAATGGGGTGATAATCAAGTTAATCCAACTGGGAATTGGAATAATCAAGGAAGTTCAAACTTTAGACCAACATATCCTCCTGGTTTTAACAATAAACAGAAAACATTATCTTTAGAAGAATTGATCTTACAACTAGGTAATCAGTTACAAAGTCAAGACACTGCTATTTGAAATATTAAGAATCAGATGGAACAAATTGCTAATTTAATTAATTACAGACCTCAAGGAACACTTCCTAGCAATGTCGAAATTAATCCAAAAGAAATTGGAAAAGACCATGAACAAGCAAAAGCTGTATAACTTAGAAGTGGAAAGGAATTAAAAGAGAAAATTCAGAATTAAATTGAAAAAAAGAGAGAGGTTGAAGTGATTGAAAAACCTAAAGAAACACTTTCTACAAGTAAAGATCAGAACGTAATTCCTTTTGAAGTGAAAGGTGAAAGACCACCAACACCTTTTCCTCAAAGACTAAAATAACAAAAGCTTGACCATCAATTTTTTAAGTTCTTTGAGATTTTTAAGAAACTTACCATCAACATTCCTTTTGCTGAAGCTTTGGAACAAACGCCGAGTTATGTAAAATTTATGAAGGATATTTTAAGCAAGAAACAAAAATTTAAAGCTTATGAAACAGTTGCATTAAGTGAAGAATGTGGTGCAATAATTCAAAAGAAACTACCTCGAAAGCTTAAAGATCTTGGAAGTTTCACTATACCATGTGCGATTGGAGAAAAATTTTGTGGAAAAGCCTTATGTGATTTAGGAGCAAGTATTAATCTCATGCCATCTTCTATCTTTCGAAGGTTAGATTTAGGAGAGATTTCTCTCAGCACTGTAACCCTTCAGTTAGCTGATAGATCTATTACTTATCCTAAAGGAGTCATAGAGGATGTTCTCGTTAAAGTATATAAATTTATCTTCCCTATGGATTTCATTGTACTGGATATGGAGGAAGATAAAGAAATACCTATTATTTTAGGGAGACCTTTTCTAGCTACCGAACGAGCTATGACTGATGTCCAAAAAGGAGAATTAACAATGAGAGTTAATGATCAAGAGATAACATTTAATGTTCTAAAAATAATGAGGTATCCTGACAAAGAAAAATGCTATCAGATGGGTATTATTGATTATATAATTGAAAAGAATTATCAAGAAAAATTTAAAGTCATTTCTAAAGAAAAAAATGATGAATCTATGTTATATAATGAGTCATTAACTGAAGAAATTGAAGAAGTGAATGAAGAAAATTTATTTGGAGAAACTCATTATATTCATGATAATTGGGAAATTTTAGACACGACTAAAATTGATACACTTTTACCCTCAGTTGAAAAAGCCCATAAACTGGAATTAAAATGTTATCTGCACATTTAAAGTATGCATTTCGTAGAAATTCATTAACTTTACCTGTGATTATATCCTTAGAACTAAGTAAAGATCAAGAAGAAAAATTAATAGGAGTTACAAGAACTATAAAAAAGCTTTTGGTTGGACTATTGCAGATATAAGGGGAATAAGCCCTTCAATCTGTATGTATAGGATTTTAATGGAAGAAAATTATAAACCAACTATTGAACCTCAAAGAAGATTGAATCCAATAATGAAAGAGATTGTTAAAAAAGAGATTTTAAAATGGTTAGATGCTGGAATTATTTATCCTATTTCGGATAGTTAATGGGTAAGTCCTATTCATTGTGTTCCGAAGAAAGGAGGAGTAACTGTCATTGTAAATGATAAAAATGAATTAATCCCTACAAGATAAGTTACTGGATGGTGAATTTGCATTGATTATCTAAAATTAAAAAAATTCACTATAAAAGATCATTTTCCTTTACCTTTTTTGGATCAGATGCTGGATAAATTAGCTGGACACTCATATTTCTATTTTTTGGATGGATATTTTGGTTATCATCAGTTACCCGTTGCTCCTGAGGACCAAGAGAAAACAACATTTACAAGTCCTTATGAAACATTTACCTTCAGAATAATGCCTTTCAGTTTATGTAATGCACCTGCAAATTTTTAGAGATGTATGATGTCAATATTCTATGATTTAATTGAAAAAGGAATTGAAGTATTTATGGACAATTTTTCAGTATTTGAAACTTCTTTTGAGTCTTGCTTGGAAAATATAACAAAAGTTCTGAAAAGATCTGAAGAAACAAATTTGGTTTTAAACTGGGAAAAATATCAGTTTCTAGTCACAGAAGGAATTGTACTTGGACATAAAATTTCACAAAAAAGGATGGAATTTGAAGAGACAAAAGTGAAAATTATTGCTGAACTTCAACCACCTACTACTGTTACTTATGTGAGAAATTTTCTAGGTCATGCTAGATTTTATAAAAGATATATAAAGGTGTTTTTCTAAAATTGCTAAGCCTCTTTGTCATTTATTAGAAAAAGAATCTGAGTTTCAATTTAATGAAGATTGTCTGAATGCTTTTAATATTCTAAAAGAAAAAATAATCGCTGCACTTGTCATTGTTGCACCTAATTAGAGTAAACCTTTTGAATTAATGTGTGATGCAAGTGATTATGCAATTGGAGCTGTATTGGGACAAAAATATGAGAAAATTTTCAAAGTTATATATTATGCTAGCAAAACTCTTAATGAAACTCAAATAAATTACACTACTACTGAGAAAGAGCTCTTAACAATAATATATGCCTTTGATAAATTTAGACCTTATCTTCTTGGGACTAAATGTATCATACATACTGATCATTCCGCTATTAAGTATTTAATGTCTAAAAAAGACGCTAAACCAAGATTGATAAGATGGGTTCTGCTTTTACAAGAATTTGATTTTCAAACAGTGGACAGAAAAAGAGCTGAAAACCAAATTGCTGATCATTTATCAAGAATTAAAAATAACAGTGAGAAGATTACTAAAGAAAACATAAATGAAAAATTCCTCGATGAACAGTTATATGATATTCAAGGATTACAAACGCCTTAGTATGTAGATATAGTTAACTATTTGGTTAGCAATATTTTACCGTATTGATTGAATATCAAATATATTAAGAAATTTAAGAATGATTCTAAATCATATATTTGGGAAGATCCTCATTTATTTAAAATAGGCAGAGATTCTGTGATTCAAAGATGTGTACCTTATGAAGAAACTTTTGCAATTATTCAAAAATGTTACGATTCTTAATTTGGAGGACACTTTGGTGTGTATAAAACTGTGTTTAAAATTTTAAATTCTGGATTTTATTGGCCTACATTGCTCAAAGATGTTGGATATTATGTGAAAACTTGTGATTGATGTCAAAGAATGGAGAATATATCCAGAAAAGATGAAATGCCTCTAAGCTATATATTAGAAATTGAGATTTTTGATGTATGTGGTTTAGACTGTATGGGATCTTTTATACCATAATCTAGAAAGATTTATATTTTGTTAACAGTTAATTATGTTTCAAAGTGGATTGAAGTTGTAGCTTTACCTTACTGTGATTCCAAAAGTGTTTCAAATTTTTTAAAGAAAATGATTTTTACAAGATTTGGAATGCCAAGAGTAATTATCACAAATGGGGGAAGTCATTTCAGAAATGTAAGAATTTAATCGTTACTGGAAAAATTCAGAATTAAAAATTGAATTACAACTGCCTATCACCCACAAATAAGTGGAATGGCTGAAGTATCAAACAGAGAAATTAAAAGAATATTAGAGAAGACTGTTAATCCTAAAAGAACTGACTAGGTTGATAGACTTAATTCTACATTATGGGCTTATAGAATAACTTATAGGATACCTATCAGAATGTCACCTTATCGGTTAGTTTATGGTAAACATTGTCACTTATCTGTTGAACTGGAACATAAAGCTTACTTGGCCATAAAGGAGTTCAATTATGATTTGAATGCTGCAGGAGAGAAACGATTGTTACAACTAAATGAAATGGAAGAGATAAGAAATGAGTCCTATGAAAATGCAAAGATTTATAAGGAAAGAATGAAGAAATTACATGATAAAAAGATTTCAAGAAAAATATTTGAGCCTGTGTAGGCATATTTTTAGGTTGTGTTGTATTTTAAAAGGGGGTCGCCTAACAGAAGTTGTCGGCGAATTTAAATTTTAAATTTGATTTAAATATATATATAATTTAGAAAGTAGTATTTGACTTTGAAAATAATTTTAAATTTGAAAGTTTTAAGATATGAGATTAAACCGATCTCACATCCCAAATAGTTTATATAAACGAGCACCGCACCACAAACCGTGTATCTATCCCTAAGGATAGACACACTGCTTGAGGGTGGGGCTCGATTAAGTAAACTAGAAGTTTTGTGACATCCGTTTGGTCTGCGAACCAATTTTATAAGTCGACAAATTCCCTCGCTTAATATGAAAGTATTAAACAGGGTTTATATTACTCGGGTTCTTTAAAATTCCCTATAAGGGCAAGCCCCTATAGTTAATTACATCTTAAGTGACGGGAATCACCTAAGAAAACTCTCGATTAATAACCAATAATTCGCTCTCAAGAATTTCAAAGTTTAAGGTTTTCAAAGATTGAATTTTGGAATTTCAATAGGGAATGGATCAAATTTGGAACATTTTGTTTTGTGAATCCAAAGGAAGAAAGGTAGGAGAAATCACCGATTCGAAGTGAACTTCGGTAATTTCCCGACTATCCTATTGTTCGGCTTCGAATTTAGGAAAGTCCTAATGTTTATTTAGTATTTCAATCTTGCCAATTTTAATTAATTAGGGCTTATATTTGTATGATAAAATCAAACAAATAGCTCTAGAAGATGTGAGGGTTTATTGTCGTATCGGACGACTACCTTGGAATCCTAAGATCGGTTAGGGCTTAATTTGCAATGCAAATGCCTAACGAAGAGGTTGAGGATTTATGTTGCACTAGTGCAAGCTACCTCGAAGTCCTATGGCTTTGTTGTTTAATTCTAAGAAGGTTTTGCTGAAGTAGGTTCAAGTTTTGCTGACGACGATGGCCGTGCTCGCCCACCATGCTCCAAGCTCCTTGTTGTTGCAGAGGTTTAGTTTTAGAAATCATAAATCGGGAGATGAGAAAAGTGTTTTGGTTTAGAGAAGTCTTAATTTCCGAGTGTTTTGTATTTTGATTAAAACAAATCTTAAAGTTGATTATAACGACACCGGTTAAGATCCCACGTGTTCCATCCTTCCGGCATCATTATTTTTATCGGATTCACTTAGTCCAGTATGAATTTGCTAAACTCAACCGAATGAGTTCCACACTTTCATTTAGACCGTGGGAAATCCCGTTAGCAACACGTAGGTTACATCATCCGAGGTATTCCCGATCATCCAACAGGACGTTTTAATTTAGTTGCAATTGTAGTTTTGTGTTCTGTTTGTGATTAAATTTTGAGTTGTTTTATATTTTGAAATGTTGTGGCGGTGAATTTTATCTTGCAATGACTTTTAACTTAGTCTTGGTTTCAGCTTTAGGGACTATCCTAAAGGTGTGGGTTTTCATGCAACGAGTTGTTTTATCATGCAAGAAAAGTAAAGTGCATCCGCAATAAAGTAAATCGTAGGAAGTAAATTGCGAGAAAGTAAATCGCAATAAAATAAAAGCGTACCCTGGAGGGTCTTCCCGTCATCCCAAGCTACACTTAAAACACAATTAGAATATTTAAGCAAGTTCCTAGGTAAAGCTAAGGGAAAGGTTATGGTTTTCTACCAAATTCCTAATCCTATAGCTAGTCATCTCCTATGACGTCTAGGTTCTTTGTGTTTTTGTTTCGAGGACGATTTTCTTCATCAAAGAACAATTAAATCCAATTGTTCTTATAAATATCCTATCATATCGAGGAAGTGCTTAAGAAGAATCTTAAACATCTTTTCAATATTTTTAGGATTGTTTTAAGTCCAAATGAATTTAATCATATAAATGAATCAATCGTTCGAGGTTTTCAAGTTTTGTTAACTTGCTCAGTGAATTAAGACATTTGAATATCTTATGAGTGAAGTAGCACTTCATTTAATGTTTCATTTAGGAGTTATAATAATCAAAGCTTTCAAGGGTAAATTAGTATTCAAATGATTTGATTTAAGTTAAAGGGTTTAAATTTGGAATAGTGTTCAAGTTGCTTTATATTTAATTTCTTTTATGTCTTAGGTGATGTTATATTTAATTCAATTTAATTTAATTGAGTTTTAATTTAACTTAATTTAATTTAATTTGATTTTGATGTTTAATTAATTTGATTTGATTTAATTTAATTTAATTATTTAATTTAATTTAATTTAATTTAATTTAATTTAATTTAATTGTTTAATTTAATTTAATTTAATTATTTAATTTAATTTAATTTAATTTAATTTAATTTAATTTAATTGTTTAATTTAATTTAATTTAATTATTTAATTTAATTTTAATTTAATTTAATTTATAATTTTAATTGAGATTTTAAAAGAGTTTAATGATTTAATTAAGTCTTTTAATATTTTAAATTTGAGTTATCATTTTAATTAAGAGTTAAGTGTTAATGATATAATTAGTTTAGGGATTTTTTAAATTAAAGAATAAATCTCTTCCTAATAAATATCCCTTATTTTAATAATTCCAATTTTATTATTCTTCCAAATTTAATCTATTATTTAATTAAAGTTTAATCATTTTAAAAATTATTTAATGAGTTTCTACCCTTTAATTATTTAAATTTCAATCATCCAAACCAGATTAAGATCAAATATTTTACTTGTTGATTTTTTATTAAACCTAAAGTTTTAATTAAGGGTTAAAAGTTTAATTACCATTTTACCCCTTAAGCTTAATAATTTCATAACTCACTAAATTGAACCCAAATGAACTTGAAATTTTTATGTGACTTCACTCATATGTCAATAAAGACATGAGAGGAGCACTTGGACCAAAAGAAAGTTTATTTAATTTATTTATATAATTATTTTTGGTGGAAAATAGAAATTTTCAAGGAAAATTTGATAACATGACCAAAGGAAAGTTTCTGTCCTTAAGAAAATTAGGGGACATTCCTAATGACCAGAGAAGCACTTGGACCAATTTTGGTGATTTTTTGAATTATATTATTTTTATTATAATTATTTTTAGTTTTGGAGTGTTAATTAATTTAAAAATAAAATAAATGTTGAAAAATGGATTTTATATTTTTCAAAAATCTCTCTAATATCAAGGAAACCAGAGAAGCAAATTTTGCAATTTTCTGATTTTTCTATGATTTATTATAATTATTTTAGTGAAAATGCTAGAAAATACATTTTTTTTTAATTTTAAAATTACCCTAGGGCTTTAAAATTCAATATCTCACTAAATAGACCTAAGAAAAATGTGGGATTTGTTCCTAAGTGATTAAAATTCAAAATGTGACATTTTGGTGAATTTTATTATTTTTGTGATTTTTATTATTTTTTAATTATTAAAAATATTAAAATATTATTAAAAATCAACTTTTTTAGAAAATTGAAATTTTAATTTTCTTAGGTTCCCCTGATATCAGAGAGGCTCCAAAACCAATTTGGTGAATTTTTGAAAAGTATTTTAAAAGTTATGAATTTTTAAAGTTTAAAATGGCTAAGTGACTTAATCAACCCAATTAGTGGGGCTAACCAAGTCCAATCGACCTCAAATTTTATGGTGGATTCCTCTCGATCCTAAAGGTCAGTGGAGAATTGATTTCAAGTCAATTTGATGCCCGGTTAACTCTAATTAATTAAAGACCTATTTTGGGTGTTTAAGCCAATTAGGGTTGTTTTAAATGAACTAAGTCAAAACCTATTTTTCCTAGGGTTCTCTCGGTCATAACGAACATCACCAAATTTTCCTAGAATTTATTTCACAACATGCTATTTATCGGAATTAAAATACTCAAAACAGTGACTCTGAACTTGAAAAATCAAGAACTCTTCATAGGATGGCCTCTGACTTTGGAAAATTCGTGGAATGTTCCCAAATTCAGAGGCTTCAAAAGCCCTATGGTCTCATGCCATGGTGAATTGTATGCATGCATGGAGAATTAAAACAATGCAGAGAGTAAATAAATTATAAAAAATAAAATATTTGATGAAATTAAGTGATTTCTTTTCCACATTATTCTCCTCTCTTCACCGAGCAAGAGGGTATTTTTATTTTATTTTTCCGATTTTTCTACACGTAGATATGAATTTTTGAAGTTTAGGGAATTAAATAAATCGAAAATCCCTAATTTTCTACTTATCCGAGTCAGCCGCCAACGCATCCTCGGCAGCCTCCGAAAGGCCACGCGGCGCGCTCCCATTCGACGCCGCCACTTGAGTCGGCAGCCCGGGCCCCGCGGTTCTCGTACCGTCTCCTCGGTCCGACGCCATCCGAGCCGTCCGTCCGCGCGTGTATCGAATGGACGCGCATCCGTTCATCGTCCCCAAGTGTTCTCACCCGAGAGCCGTCCACACTAAATCCCTAAGATCTCACTCGATTCTCAATGGATTTTTACGTTCTTATACTCTATGGATTCGTCTTCAAGAGACGAACACATCTCATACGTTAACATGCATCGAAACTAAAGCATTTGAAATGGAGAATCTCCGTAAGCTCGGGATGAAGAGTTAGCTCATACCTTGGCTCGTAGAAGTGTGGCTTCAATCCGAGAGCCGTTGCACCTTCGATCGGGTCCCGACAGGCTCCGCATGAAGTCTCCTCGGTCCAGTGAATTGTCCGGATATGATTTCGACCAAGCCCGATCACAAAGCTTGGAGGCCGGAGCAACCGGGTGGCCCGGAGATGGGGCTTTTGATGGTGGACACCTTCCCTCGGTCCGGTGAAGGTGTAGAGCCAATCAATTTGGGAATTGGCTCACCGTGGAGAAGTGTCCCGGTTTTGGGTGGAATTTCAACTCGAAATCGAGCTTACGCAGGAGAAATGGCAGGGGAATTTCACCTGGGATCAAGTGCTCTAAGGGTGGAGGAGGGTCCGGAACAATTTTGCGCAGTTTTGGCAAGGTTTATGCTTCTCTCCTTTCATGGCCGAGAGGGGTGGAGTTTAAATAGAGCTGGTCTGGGGCCTCCTGCGGGGAGTTAGGGCTTGGGATCACTGCTCCGGTGAGGAGAAGAACGACCATGGTGACCACTAGGCATGGGGCAGCTCAAGCAAGTGAGAATTTCAATGTCGGCTCACATGCGAGCTCTCGGCCATGGTGTTTTCCGGCGGCCCGGTGGCCGGCCGGCTGTGCAATGGTCACCATCTTGGTCAGTGGGTCGTGGCTGGGGTTTAGTGTAGTCAATCGGTAAATGCCATGTGTAAAGTGGTTGAATCAAAGTAGAATGGGGCATGGCTAGTTTTGAGTCTAAATGGGTCAATCCACCCATTTGGGCTTGGTGCACCCTTCAAGGTGGCTTTGGATGCCGTGGGGGATCAAAGGGATCAACTGGTTTGGCATGGAGAAGTCTCCATCCAAATATATTCGGATTAAATTTAAGTTTAGTGTGAAACATGATTAAGGCTAATGAGCTTTAGGGATTAAGGAAAGCCCCCCTCTTCTTACCCAATATGGCATGGTGGAGTGTCCAAAGCTCTCATGGCTCACATGTGGCTCATGCATGGCTTCATGGCTCACCTTTGGCTCGGCAAAAAGTTTCGTCAATTTCATAAAAAAGGATTTTAAGGATTTTGGATAATTTGGTGGAAATTTGGATGAAGCTTCATTTAGAAATATTTGATCATTGGTTTAGGACTTAGGGATGATTTTAATTGAAAGTATGATGAGGGGAAATGTCATATGGGCTTTGGAAGAATTTTGGGGCTTTGGATTCGTGGAAGCTGGCTTTTAAAATGGTTTAAGGAATGGGCCCTTAAGTTTAAAAATGAATTTATGGATGGGAATTTTGTAAAGAGGTTGGGCCAAATAATTGTTGGGTTTAGCTCATGGATGTGTCATGAGTGATTTGAAACAAATTGGGGGTGATTTGGATTTGAATTGGGTTGAATTTGGGTTAGGTTTCGGCTTAGGTCAAAAATGGGCCTTTTAACCTCGGGTTGAGTTTGAGTGGGGTTTGGGTTCAAATTTTGGGCAAATCATGTTAGTGTTTTGTTTGTGGGAATGTTAAGGAAGATTTAGAAAAGATTTGAGGTTAATTGGAGTTGAATTGGGTGAGTTTCGGGTTAAGTTCGGGTCATGGGTCCAAATCGGGCTTTAAGGCCAAAAGTGAGATCGGATCCAAATGTCAATCAAATTGGACTTGGATTTGGTCTAGATTAGTATTGGGAATGTTGAATTGAAGTTTAGAATTGAATTGGACCAGAATTTGGGTCAATTGGATAGGTTTGGTTTGACATCGGGTTCACTTTGGGTTAAAATGGGCGAAATTGGGGGTTTTGACAAAAGTAGGGTAAATTGACAAAATTGGCCCATGGTGTAGTTGGACAAAATGAAATTGGGAATATTTAGGATTTTCTGGAATTTTCTGGGAATTTTCTGAATTTTTGGATTTTTAGGCCAAGAAGGGTATTTTGGGTATTTGGAGGGTATTGGGGGGTATTTTTGGAATCTTTGGCATTTTTGGGTATGGATGATCAATTTGAGTGATGTGGAGATGTTTGGGATTGATTTTGGAAAATTTTGGGTAATTTGGAAATTTTGCAAAAATTGGGTAATTTCAAGTGTTTTGTAGGTTTAAGTAGGTGTAGGGTCCCTGGGGTCAAAAATCGAAAATTTGGGAAATTGAAGATTGGGTGAATCTAGGTGGAAAGAAATCATTTTGGTTGAGCCATGAAGCCATTTCAAGCCCATATGAGCCATGAAAGGACTCATTTGAGGCATTCACTATGTTGTTCCTAACCCTCTGAGCCAAGGGCTTAGGGGTTAAGGACCATCCATGTGAATCACCTACATGAGTCAGGAGGTTAAGTTGGGTATGGGTGTGGTTTTAGGAAGTGTGTGGAAATGTAGTGTGTAAGTGTAGTGTAAGTCAGCCCCTTCACTGCACTGTGCCACCTGTAAGGGCCTCCAAGGCCAAAGAGTCCTATGAGAACTCATCCTTTAAACTTCCACATTCGATTTCAACCCTCTAGGTGATTAGGGGTCTATAGTCAAGTTTGTGGAGTTTGCAGGAGTTTAGAAGTGGTTTGAATTTCTAAAAGGCGGGTCCCAATTCTAGTCCTCTAAGATAGTCAAAGGAAAAGCCTAAGGCTAGATCCTAAGCACTAAAAAGAAGAAGGGAAGACCTCATCAAAAATGAGGTCAACAAATGGACCCTCAATAGGTGTGGTGAGCTGACGGAGCACACCGCGCGTATTGGTGTTGACCGAAGCGATCAACAAAACCAACACAGATGTCCAAGTGACGAACTTAGGACGAAGTAGAAGAGTTTCTGCTGGGGAGTGTCAAGTATATCTCTGGAACCGGAGATTCTTGAACTCTCGCTGGGAAAGGAAAAGGAGGTGAATCCCAAATCACATGATCTGGGGGAATTTCGATTTAGATTTTATTTTGTTTTAGTTTAAGTTTTGATGTGTGAGTTTAAATTTTAGTTTGGAGTTTCAATTTAGATCGAAGTTTGTCAAAATTAATTCGAAGGATTCGATTTGAAATTAAAATTGGAGTTCCGAGGTTTTAGATGTAACATCTCCAACCTCGAAAGAAAATTGAATTGATTAGATTGAATCGTTGCAATGAGAAGAGATCTCGGAGCAAAGTGGTGTCGGATATAAAATCCTTAACCTCAAGAGTTTGATTTTGATGTATTTCATTGCGATAGGAAATGATCCTAAAGCAATGCAGTCTTCTGATGTAAAATCCTTAACCCCGTGAATTCGATTCGATGTATTTCAATGCAACAGGGAAAGAATCCTAAAGCAAGGCAGTCTTGGATGTAAAATCCTCGACCCAAAAGTTTGAATTTGATGTATTTCAAGCATAGAAAGAATCAGCAAGGTACTGATGTAAAATCCTCGACAAAAGGTCAATCTGATGTATTTCGGCAATAGAAAAAATCCTAAAGTGCACTGATGTAAAATCCTCGACCCAAAAGGTCGAATTTGATGTATTTCAGTGCAATAGAAAAGAATCCTAAAGCAAGGCAGCTTGGATGTAAAATCCTCGACCCAAAAGAGTTCGATTTTGATGTATTTCAAAGGCAATAGGAAAGAATCCTAAAGAAGGCAACTTGGATGTAAAATCCTCGACCCAAAAGGTTCGAATTTGATGTATTTCAAAGGCAACAGGAAAAGGATCCTAAAGCAGTAGCCTTGATGTAAAATCCTCGACCCAAAAGTTTGAATTTTGATGTACTTCAGGTAATAGAAAAGGATCCTAAAGCAATGTACTGATGTAAAATCCTCGACCCAAAAGTTTGAATTTTGATGTACTTCAGGCAATAGGAAAAGAATCCTAAGCAAGCAGGTCTTGATGTAAAACCCTTGACCCAAAAGGTTCGAATTTG
Source organism: Papilionanthe hookeriana x Papilionanthe teres (assembly GCA_022702705.1). NCBI lineage: Eukaryota > Viridiplantae > Streptophyta > Magnoliopsida > Asparagales > Orchidaceae > Papilionanthe > Papilionanthe hookeriana x Papilionanthe teres. The sequence continues at coordinate 20,171 of JAKZJZ010001024.1, read as the reverse complement.
ATGTATTTCAAAGGCAATAGGAAAGAATCCTAAAGCAAAGGCAGACTTGATGTAAAATCCTCGACCCAAAAGTTTGAATTTGATGTACTTCAAAGGCAACAGAAAAGGATCCTAAAGCAATGCAGCTTGGATGTAAAATCCTCGACCCAAAAGGGTTTGAATTTGATGTATTTCAAAGCACAGAAAAGAATCCTAGAAGGCACTTGGATGTAAAATCCTCGACCCAAAAGTTTGAATTTGATGTATTTCAAGGCATAGAAAGAATCCTAAAGCAGGTCATGGATGTAAAATCCTCGACCCAAAAGTTGAATTTGATGTATTTCAAAGGCAATAGGAAAAGGATCCTAAAGCAATGGCAACTTGGATGTAAAATCCTCGACCCAAAAGAGTTCGAATTTTGATGTATTTCAAAGGCAATAGGAAAAGAATCCTAAAGCGAAGGTACTTGGATGTAAAATCCTCGACCCAAAAGAGTTTGATTTTGATGTATTTCAAAGGCATAGGAAAGAATCCTAGCAAAGGCAGCTTGATGTAAAATCCTGACCCAAAAGGTCAATTTGATATTTCAATGCACAGAAAGAACTTAAAGAAGGCATCTGGATGTAAAATCCTCGACCCAAAAGTTGAATTTGATGTACTTCAGTGCAATAGGAAAGAATCCTAAAGCAAAGGCAGACTTGGATGTAAAATCCTCGACCCAAAAGGTTGAATTTGATGTATTTCAAAGGCACAGAAAAGAATCCTAAAAAGGTACTCGATGTAAAATCCTCGACCCAATAAGTTCGAATTTGATGTACTTCAAGGCAATAGGAAAGAATCCTAAGCAAGCAGTCTTGGATGTAAAATCCTCGACCCAAAAGGTTGAATTCGATGTACTTCAGTGCAATAGAAAGAATCCTAAAGCAAAGGCATCTTGGATGTAAAATCCTCGACCCAAAAAGGTTGAATTTTATTTGATTGATATTTGATTCGAGATCCGGAAGAAATTGAATTTGAATTTGATCGAGACTCAAGCCCGGAAAGATCGAATTTGGAAATTTGGAAATTTGGAAGGATGAGTTCGAACTCGATCGAAATTTGATTTAAGATTTGATTTGAATTTGGAAGATCAAGTTCGAAACTTGATCGAGATTGGATTTGAAATTTGATCGAGAATTTGATTTGGAATTCGTAAAGATTGAAATTTGATTTTGAAGTTTGGAAAGATGGAATTTGAGATTTGTGTTGATTTCGTTTATCTTTTAATGGTTCAAATTTTATTTTATTGTTTATTTAATGTTCATGTGAACTTGGTGTTTGTCATTTTTCGATTTTTTTTTTTTTAGAAAGTTTTCTTTTATTCTCTTTTTTGTTTTATTTCTTTTCTGTTCTTTGTTCGAAGTTCATTTAACTTTAATGGCGTTTCCCAATCAATTTGCACAAAAGAGGTGAAGGCCAACAACGTGACATGGTCACTTTCATTCCAATCATGTTGAAAATACGTCGTACAACTCGATCTCGGAATATATTTCATACAATCCATGTAGACTCAAAACGGATCGTGTATGATCTTTGTTGATCCATCAAAAGAAGCATCCGTCAAAAAATCCATGTCCGAATAGTGGGGTACATGGTCAATAACATCACCTTCCAAGCCATCCTCGGCAAGGATGCCGACTGGATGTACGTCGGAGGTGTGATATTTCCCATGTAACTCACAGCTCGTAAGGCCGGAGGTTCTCTAGCTCCGGGTCCGGTCGGAAATGGTAAGGTATTTTGTCGTCGTCCATCCTCCCGAAAGTAACCGAGATTCGCTCCACCGGCACTCCCGGTATGCAATGCTTTGCGATATCTCGCTCCGTTACCCCGCAAGTATCATGACGGAACCCACCGGTAAAGGTATCTTTATCGGCCCTCGGAACTCACCCGGGCCTCGCTATCCGGAGGTCGATCCGAACATGATGTTACACTCATTCAGGAAAGAGACCGTGCGTAAAGGTCCGACGAAGTCGTGGTGATCAATATGCGGGGGTATGCACTACCCCGTTTCGTAGATGTTGATAATGCAACTATTGGGTATGCAATCTGCCGGCAAGCACTCTCCATGTTATCAATCTTTTTACCATTCTCTCGATGACTAATGGCATCGGATCTACTTGCCCATGACGCGAGTATCCCCGGTGGGTTTCCTTCTGTCTTCAAGCAAAGTTAGTAGAAAGATCCGCATTGTATCGTGATTCTTCCTTTCCCCGGCATCCATCTCCGGGGTTCCGAGTATGTGTTTTCCTCAGCGGCCTCGCTCGGCCCATTCTCTTCGGATCCCGGATACAATCCACGATTTGTCGTTGTTCATACTCCGAGAATACGCTTCGTATGTAGCTCGAGGCCTTCTAGTATGTCGATTCTTCTTCCTTTAATTCTCTCGAAGTATTCGAAAGTTTTCTTTTCAACATTTTGCATCCTCTCCAGCTCGTATTCCGGAATGATCCGCAGATGGCGAGGCCTTGTGACATATTGTGGGATATATGGTTCAATCCCTTCACGTTCCCCCGCATACCTCGGCTCCTCGTGGATGATGCCTGTCGGACATCCCCCGGGTTGCTTCGCAACAAGGTCATGCACCGCCGGTGGTTCTATCCGGTGGCGTGGTAGCCTTCTTTCTTCCGATCTTCCGGAGATTTCCCCGGTTCTTTCGTTATTCTAGGAGCCGGCCTCCTTTCTTCAGTTCCCGGTGAACCGGTGTCCTTAAAATGTGAGTGCCGGCATTAGCAATTGTCTCGTCGCGCCGGTCCGCAGCCTAGTTTTGTTAACATCTTACTGGATACGGCGATTCTTATTTCTTCGTTGCGTGGCCGCGAGAGTAGCTCTCCGCACTTCGAATCTCCGCGGGCGCGGCGCCGACAAGCCTCGCCCTCCGCCGTAGTGATTACGGACTTCATTTTCTTGTCTTCTTCGCATTTGCCTTTCTTCTTGTCGCCGGATCGGTGGCTTGGGCCACCCACTTTCATCACCGTCTCGTCCGGCAGTTCTTCTCGTTAACCGGGACCCGCTCACTTTCCTCGTATCGTAGGCCCGCTCGGTGCGAAATCCGAGTCAATCTCGATTATCGCTCCATCTTTCACCCTCTTTTCATCGAGTGCAAGGCTTACGCCATTCTTAAAGTTCAAGACCAACCGCCCGTTCGACATTTCCCCGCGAAAAGACAAGGAAAAGGATCGTGGGTCGTACTAAGAACAAGAACATTAAGAAAATGTTTATTAAAGATACATTTTTTATTATTCTTATATTTTGAAATTTAACAGGAATGAAGTAGGATAAGATGAGGGAAGAGATTTTGATTTGAAAAAGAAAACAAGGAAAACTTAATTATCATGATTTTATTTATGTTAGAACATTTTATTATTTTTTTTTGGTTCGGACCCAATCATAAGTAATTACTTCGCCCGTGTTTCTTAGGGATGAAGAATTCATTCCTTCGAAACATCAGATAGCGTAATACTTTTTCAAGTATCGTCCGTCGATCGGAAGCATATGTCGTTCTCCCCGGCAATTCACTAACCGGTAGGAACCTCCCGAGTATACCGCTTCAACCACAAATGGTCCTTCCCAAGTGGGTTCAAATTTTCCTCCTATCTTGCGTGTGCAAGAATAGTCTCTCGAGAACGAGAACTAAGTCACCAACTTTCAAGGTTCTCGCGACCCGCTTGTCATGGGCTTCGAACCATTTTAGCTTCGGTATAGTTCTAAATTCCGTTGCGCCGCAAGTCTTTTCCCTTCCAAGCTTTCTAATTCTTCGAGTCGTAACTCGGCGTTTTCTTCGTCGTGATCTTGTTTGCAACTCGCAATTACGAGTGAAGGAAGCCGAACCTCTAAAGGTAACACTCGCTCGGACCCATACACCGAGCGTAAGGTGTAGCTTCGAGTAGGAGTTCGAAGGTTGTCCGGTAGGCCCATAAGGCTTCTAACAATTTCTCGTGCCAATTTCTCTTATTATCGTCCAAGGTTTTCTTTAAGATTTGAACGAGAGTTTTATTAAAAGCCTCGCCGAGACCGTTTGCTCTCGGGTAGTAAATTGTCGAGTATCGCCGCCGATTCCGTGTCTCCCGACAAAATTGTTGATTTGTGTGCTTCCGAATGCCGACCCATTATCCGAGATGATCCTCGCGCGGCACTCCGAAACGGTAGACAACTCGGTTCTCGAAAACCGTAAGCACGTGGTGTGCTTTCACTTCTCTAAGTGGAACCGCTTCGCCCACTCGAAAAGTAATCCGTAGCCGCAAGAATGAAGCGATGTCCTTTCGAAGATGGTGGTTCTATCGGACCCACTATATCTGTGCCCCAACATTCAAATTCCACGACGCAATTGTCTGGGTGCAGCACATTCGGAGGTCGGTGTAGAACCACCCGCGCACTCGGCATCGATGACGCTCTCGGCGATTTTCATGCAGCTCGGTCATCATCGAGGGCCGTAGAGTACCCTAGTCTTTTAATTTTCATTTTCATCTTCGGACCCGACCGGTGAGCGCCACAGAGTCCCGAATGCACCTCCTTAACAATTTCACGGGCCTCGGACCCGCTTAGCACCTTAGCCACATTCGATCAAAAGACCTTCCGTATAATGTGTTGTTTATTAATGCGTAGGACGGAGTTCTTTTCGATCCGATGGGCCAGCGACCTATCGTCCGGTAGCTTTCCCGTTTGCGGTAGTAGTCTATCAATGGCCGTCGCCAATCTTCCGTGTTTTCTCGTCACCGCCGCAACCGATTCTTTTTCTTTTCTCGATTCGTGTATTGTGTCTATGTCAAGCCGTGATAGGACCCGACGTCCGTGAACCGACACTTCCACCGATTCATCTTGCAAACAGCAAATTCTTTTGCGAGACGGCTAAAGCATCCGCTAAAGCATTTTCTTTTCTAGGAATTTTGTAGATCGTTACATTTGGAATCCGTTCCAACATACTGTATGGCATACCGGAAGTATTGTTCGAGTCTTGGCTTTAAAATTCCGTATCGTCCGGCAATCCGTTGAATGATTAACCGTGAATCCCCGTAGATGTTGATGTCTCGTTATCCCCATTCGAATAGCTAATTCCAATCCCGTTATGAGGGCTTCGTATTCTCGCTTCGTTGTTTGTACACGGCTCCGTCGAGTGGTAGGAGTATCTTAACATCCCCCGCTCCGTGTTATAAAGATTAGCCCGATTCCCGCCTTACCGGCACTATCACTTGCGATTCTTCGTCTTTGTGTGCCGAAGATGCTCCGTCGAAATATAATTCCCAACGTCGATCGTCAAGGTCTTCTAGGTTCATTATTTGTTCATCCGGCGTATCGTCATCGAGAGGAGATTCGGCCGGCAAAGGGTGTGCCGCGAGGAAGTCTGCTAAGACTTGTCCCTTTACGGCACGCGAGGCACGAAAGTTATATCGAATTGCAATAATATCATCGACCATCCGGCAAGTCCGCCGGAAAGTGTTGGACGAGTCATCAAGTATTGCAATGGATTAAACTTCGAGATCAGGTCGACCTTGTGAGAAAGCATGTAGTGCCCGAGCTTTCGAGCGGCGAAGATCGTGGCCAAACAATGCTTTTCAATTGCGGGATACCTTACTTCCGTCGGAAGTAAACGACGGCTTAAGTAGTAAAGAGCATTTTCTTTACCCTCATCATCGACCCGGCCAACAGGGCTCCGAGAGAGTCATCTAAAGCCGCGGTGTAAAGTATCGCCGTCTACCCGAGATCGGGGCCGCTAAGACAGGAGGTGTCATTAAATATTGTTTAATGTCTTCGAAGGCCTTCCGGCATTTCTCTTCCCAAATAAATTTGGCGTCCTTTTAACTAGTGCCGAGAAAGGCCGACACCTACCCGACGAGCTTCGAGATAAAGCGTCGAAGATATGCCAACTTCCCTCGAAAAGATCGTAATTGTTTTAAGGTTTTGGGAGGCGGCATTTCTAAGATGGCTTTAATCTTCTCCGGTCGATTTCAATTCCACGATGTCGGACAACGAATCCTAAGAATTTCCCGAGGTGACGCCGAAGGCGCATTTTAAGGGATTCATCTTAAGGTTAAATTGTCTTAATCGTTCGAAAACAATTCTCAAATCATACAGGTGGTTTTCCTTTACTTTGCTTTTGATGACGACATCGTCCACGTAGCACTCGACTTGATTGTGGATGAGATCATCAAAAATTCTTGTCATTGCTCTTTGGTAGGTTGCTCTCGCGTTCTTCGATCCGAATGGCATCACCGTGTAGCAAAATACTCCGATCGGCGTTCGAATGCCGTAAGCTTTTCATCTTCTCGGAGCCATTTTTATCCGGTTATATCCCGAAGATCCATCCATGAACGAGAATATTTCATGTGTCGAAGCAATATCGATCATCGCTCTGGAATCGGTAGAGGGAATTCATCTTTTGGACATGCCTTGTTTAAATCTCTCGAAGTCCACACAAATTCCGATCCGACCATTCTTCTTTCCGACCGGCACCACATTGGCTAACCGTGTCGGGTATTGTTCTTCACGGACAAATTTAGCGTCTATTAGCTTTTTAACTTCGGCTATGACTTGTTGTTCGATTTCTAGACGCATTCTTCCGGGACCTTGTCCGACCGGAACGAAGCAGGATCCACTCCTAGCTTATGGATCGCAACCTTCGGAGCTAATCCCGGCATTTCATCGTAGCTCCAAGCAAAACAGTCTTTAAATTCCATTAATAACTCGATTATTTCTTCGGAGTCTTCTTTATCGAGTAAGGAGCTAACAAAGGTAGGTCTAGGCTCTTCGCTAGTACCTAAGTTAACTTCCGTTAACTCATCTATCGTGGATTTAATTTCTTCTTCGAATTCTCGTGGAGCGTCTCCAATTTGTAAATCTTCGAGTTCGTCCGTAGTTTCCATGCAGCTTTCATCGGACTTGCAAGTGACAACCAAGCAAAATTCGCATCGTCAACCGACCCTACCGTGCCGAATCCGAGTCCATACTTTGAATCGGGAGGACGGCCGAGTTATTCCATAACTTTTCAAAATGTTGTGATCGGCCTTTTGTCCATCGTCGAGGTAAGAAACCACGTTGAATTAAATTTCGAACACAGGGAGAGTACCACTCAAAAGGTAATTCCATTAATTCGATGAAGTGACATCTTCGAATTGTACATTATTTTCGCTTTGGAGGAAGAAGCACCGCGTAGAATTTGATCGGCTTTGCACCGTCACTACGTACCTCTTCGACCTCCATACCCTCGATCTTATTAGAATGGATCGGAGTTAGGGTCATAGTATGTACGTAGTGGTTAATCTTCTCGTACATCGATTTGTATTCTTCATTCTTTTCATCTTCGAGGGAGATCTTGTATTGCGGCTTCTTTCGACTTATCGTTGCCGCTTCTTGCTCGATTTCTTTTTCTTCTTCGTAACTATCATCCCAATCAACATTGATGGTTGGTTTCCTCTCGTCCAATCGTCCTAGTGTCTCTACCACGGCCTCGTCCCCGGCCTCGACCTCGGATGCGAGTTGTGGAGAAACCTTCACCATCTCGCCGAAGGGAGTGGTGAGTGATCGTTGGACTAGAACTTCGTGTTCTTCGTTGTCTCGAACTTTCTTTGCTTCATTTGTTACGTATCTCTCGGAGAAGATCGTTTTCTTCGGCGGTGCATAATAAGCCGCATCTTCATGGATTCCAATCTCATGTACGGAGAATGGTTGTAAGTCGCCTTTGATGCACCGTTCCCCTCCATCGTAATATTCGATGCACTCGGTGCGAGATGATGGTACCATCCTCGTTTTCATGTATCCATGGTCGGCCCAAGCAGAGCGTTGAACGACGTTTCGAATCGATTATATGAAATTTTGCGGTTGTCTTTGCTAAATCACCGGTCTTCATCGCAGCGTTATTGACCCGAGGGCTCTTTCTCCTTTCTGGTCGAATCCTCTTAATAACATTTTGTCGGCCTCGAGCTCACGAGCATCAATTTCCAAGTATGCTAGTGTTCGAAGACTCATTATATCGATTGATGCTCCCGGATCCACCAATACTCCGGAGAGCGTAAACTTCCCAATTGTAATCGAAATGTACAACGGTCTGGTCGTGATCTGCCGTCCCAAGTAGTAGGTCATTGTCCGTGAAGGTAACACCTCGTCGTTCCTTTAACGAGCAAACCTCATCTAAGGAATCTCCGGCCATTTGAGCTAAGCAAATTTCCGGATCAAGTAAGGCCTCGATCGGAGCTTCCCTCATCTCCTTTGATAAGATGAGAGCATCGTAAATGCTCGCTTGGCCGGTAGTTTCCTAAGATGGGCTAGCACGTTGTAGTCCACTTTATTTCCATGTGTCTCGGCTTCTTCTCGAACGGGTATTTCTTCCGCCTGGGTTGGTTCTTCTTGAACAACCACCCGTTTTCCTTTGTCCTTTCGGACCCATTCTCGGAGGTAGAACTCTTCCACTTCTCAAGTTGACTTCGTAATTTCTTCCGAATCTAGTGTCGAGTTTGTTGCTGTCTCCTCCTGAATCGGAATGACTCGGCTCTTCCGGATTATCTTCCAAATCGAAGGCTCTAACTCTATCGTAACCGGAGCTCCTCGAAACTCACAGTATAGATCCGTTGCTTCGTTGAACTCTCGTAGCCTCCTCGATGGATGCCTTCTTCGTCATTTTGATCGTCGAGATCTTGTATGATTCGAGAATTGTTGTTGGTATCGAAATCGACGCCCGGATTGTCGCTAGTTACGTAATCGTTAGAAACAATCAAAACGTAGCCAACGCCATCACCCTTATCATTATATGATCCCACCGAAGTGAGCAGATAATCATACAAAATCGTAGGTTCGAGGGATTTCTCCCCCGAATCGGAAACAACTATCCTAGGATAAGCGACCCCTAGTCTAGCCTTAGGAGTCTCGGCCCCTCTTCTTCGTCAATTTTCTTCTTCTCTTCGATTGTCTCCCGTCGAGGTGGTTCTTCTATCGCAAGTGATAAGCATCGGCTCAACGTGTCTCGAACTCGAATCGAAGCTCGCACCGAAGCGGTTCGGATGTTATCTAAAATCTTCTTCGAAGATCTCGTCCAGTGCGGTAGTCCATCCATCGTCGGTCTGCATAGGGATCTATCGAATGACGGGATCGGCTGAGATAACATCGACGGAACCTCCTTTCGGGGTTCCTTCATGTACTCCTTCGGATTGTTATATTTCCTTTCCGAAGGTTGTCATCGAGCCAACTTTCAAGGTAATGCAGCTCTTCTATCTTGTGCCCAAGCATCCGATGGTAGGGGCAAAAGTCGGGATCACCTTTCTTGTCGACTTCCTCTCGGTCTTTCGGCTCTGCAATCGGAAATCTGGAGTTTTCATTAAGCCGCGGAACATCTTCGGTACCGCTTCATTTTTGAACGGGTATTCTCTCGCTCGAAGCTCCCTCAATGTACGTTGCGGACGAGACGGTTGTTCATACCGCGGAGACGACCGATAGCCGGACCGGGGTTGCCGGTAATTTTGTTGTGGTTGCCGCGGCCGTTCGGTGGTATTTCGCATCGGTTGTTCGCCTTTGTCAACCGCCGCAACGATCCCGGATTTCTTCTCGAAGGTCTTCACCGGCTCTCGCTCGTCCGTCTTGTCGGCAAAACTTAATTGCTTCGCCTCTTCTTGCAAGCTTCCGGCCTTGCTTAACAACTTCTCAAAAGTCTTAATAAGTGAATCCCTCGAGGAGAAGTGCTATCGGGCCGTGAATGCTTTTAAGCAAGATGCCGATCGCATGTTGTTCTCGCAGCTCGTGGTTCACACTTCATGCTTAAATTTCTCCATCGAAGTATGTAATCCACTAGAGTTTCATTCGGCCTTTGTTTCTCTACCACTAAATCACCTATAGTGATGTGGTGCCGAGCTCCGCAAATCGCTTAATGAAGAGGCTCTCTAGCTCCGAGAATGTCTTCACGTAACCGTCGGGCAACTCCGCATACCGCCGAAGGCGATTCCCGATGCATCGCTAACGAACTCGTCGGAAGAGTAACGCATCGCTCCCGCCGCATTGCAACAACCGGCACGAAAGTGTGCAACATGCCGTCGGGGTTCCCGGCTCCGTCGAAGGTCTTAAACAGAGGTGGTACGAAGCTTTTCGGTATCGGATAGCCGTCGAATCTCTTCCGGGTAAGGTCTACCCGTCCGAATGGATGTCCCGTTCTTCGATTGTGCTAAGGCTTCTCGCACTCGCTCGCTCTACCAAGTTCTTGATATCCTTTTCGTGGATCATACTTTGTGTCGTATCCTTTTTTCACTGGTCATCCCCATCGACGGATGTAATCTCCTTTCCTCCGTCTACGATGTGAATGACCTCCGGGGTGTTTCTCTATGTGGTTGTACTTCGACTCCGGAGAGTGGCCGCAGCTACGGCCATCTCTTCCATCCTCTTCGCCATTCGAGCGATCGTGTCGTCCTTTTCCCGAAGCCGTCTCTTCATCGCTCCGGCTCCTCTCTTCTCGCGACTGCAGGAGCACCTCGAGAAGCCGATGAAGCTCGTGTCTCAACCATGTCGATTTCTCGCATATTCGTTGTCCATGAATTCCGATGAGTCGATCTCATCTCCGAACTTTTCTTCTCTTTCTTTTGCCAACCGTCTGGATGCTCGGTTCTCAACTTTTCCATGGCATCTTCTAGCGGAGCTTTCGTGTGTCTTCGCGGTTGTCATGCGATGGCTGTCGGTCCTTTTTTCACGAGTCCCCTTCATCGCAAAGAGCACTTTCTTCGCATTCCAGCCTCCCGGCGAGACTTTCTCTCGGCCGCTCGTTTCAATCTCAACCGCCCCGTAGTGGGACGCCACACCATCCTTCTAGCAGCAGAAGGTCTAGGACCGCATGGTCTGTCGCCAAATGCCGGAAGGTGGTATCCTCCCTAATCCGTAATCCCGATACTACGACAAAGTGGCTAGCCTTCATTCTCTTGCTCGGCTTTTCTATCATGACGGCGGGTTCTACTCGGGGCCCAAGACGGGATTCGACCGGCACCCGCCCTATCCTTCGTAGAATTTCCGACACGGGGCAATTTTCCTTCTTTGCTAGCTTTTCTACCAAAGTTCTGCAATCGAGCAAACGGCGTAGTTCTAGTTCTTTTCTTGCGGCTATCGTTGTAGTATGCGGGCCGAGGTAATGTGGCAGCAATCTTGCGAACATTCTCCTCATCCTCTCGCGGCGGAGAGGGGATGGAACCCCGCTTCCTCTCAAAAGTGGTATGTAGTCGTGCAGTGGTGTATATTCGGTAGCGTGTATATTCCGGCAACTCCGGAATTTCCTCCAGAAGGCAATCTCAGCAGCTCTGGCTTCCCTGGCGATCCTTCTATTTCTATTTCTTCTTCGGGTCTTTGTCGCCGACGGAATCTTCGAACTCGGACCCGATTTCGAAGACGAAGGTCTTACAGAAGATCCGTACCCTCCACGCGTAACGAGTTTACTCATAGTTCCGGATTTCTTTCCCTTCGATTTGGCGAAGTCCGGGTAGGTGCGTAAACAACTAGACCAGGTGGGGTAGTAAGAACAGTCCTCCCGCGGACGGCAGCACTTCTCCTAGCTCCGGACCCTTCGCAGGAGGAAACTCTTGGGTCGACCTAAGGTCGAACTCAGCGATGGTTCCTCGCCTTCGATACCTTGTTCGTCGCGGCAAAGAGGGAGACGCTCGGTGACCTCGACGTTCGTAGTTTTCAAATCCTCGTCCAAATCGGATGACCCCATTGTCGGGCAGCTCATCCTTATGCATGGCCGAAGTCCAAGTCCGTCGGTGAAGGAGAAAATCGGCTCGGGGCTTCCATTTCTGCAGGTAGATTCTCGGTTGTCGATCCTAGTTATGCTTCTTTTCTTCAGGACGAAAAGAAAGGAATCGAAAAGAGTCCGAACTCATTCTTTGTTCATGTATTTATAAAAAAGAATCATTTGTTAAAAGAATCACTTATTAGAGGGTTTGTTTATTTAGAACGGAATGTTCAAAGGTGTAGAGAAGGTAAGGAATCCGATTCGTAAAGGAAAAGAAAGTCTTAAGCAAGACTTCCCGACTCGAAGGATCACTCCTAAACTAACACCTATCTGGGTCCACCCCACCTCGTAAATGAGGTAAAAGGATCTCGGAACCTCTCTCGTTTAGGGGTGTCTAAACAAAGGGCTCCTAAATCCGAGAGAATGTCGAGCTATACTTGTTCAAGATAGAAATGAACATAGTATTCCAACGGAAAGAAGGGTAGTTTGATCCATTAGGGACATGGATACACTACCGATTTTTGAAAGCGTAATTATTCGATTATAATGGAGAGAGGAATCATCCCAGCCGGAGTCGCCGTAAGTTGTCGCATATTTTTAGGTTGTGTTGTATTTTAAAAGGGGTCGCCTAACGTAAGTTGTCGGCGAATTTAAATTTTAAATTTGATTTAAATATATATATAATTTAGAAAGTAGTATTTGACTTTGAAAATAATTTTAAATTTGAAAGTTTTAAGATATGAGATTAAACCGATCTCACATCCCAAATAGTTTATATAAACGAGCACCGCACCACAAACCGTGTATCTATCCCTAAGGATGACACACCGCTTGAGGGTGGGGCTCGATTAAGTAAACTAGAAGTTTTGTGACATCCGTTTGGTCTGCGAACCAATTTTATAAGCCGACAAATTCCCCGCTTAATATGAAAGTATTAAACAGTGGTTTATATTACTCGGGTTCTTTAAAATTCTCTATAAGGGCAAGCCCCTATAGTTAATTACATCTTAAGTGACGGGAATCACCTAAGAAAACTCTCGATTAATAACCAATAATTCTCGCTCTCAAGAATTTCAAAGTTTAAGGTTTTCAAAGATTGAATTTTGGAATTTCAATAGGGAATGGATCAAATTTGGAACATTTTGTTTTGTGAATCCAAAGGAAGAAAGGTAGGAGAAATCACCGATTCGAAGTGAACTTCGGTAATTTCCCGACTATCCTATTGTTTCGCTTCGAATTTAGGAAAGTCCTAATGTTTATTTAGTATTTCAATCTCGCTAATTTTAATTAATTAGGGCTTATATTTGTATGATAAAATCAAACAAATAAATTTCAGAAGATGCGAGGGTTTATTGTCGTATCGACGACTACCTTGGAATCCTAAGATCGGCTAGGGCTTAATTTGCAATGCAAATGCCTAACGAAGAGGTCGAGGATTTATGTTGCACTAGTGCAAGCTACCTCGAAGTCCTATGGCTTTGTTGTTTAATTCTAAGAAGGTTTTGCTGAAGTAGGTTCAAGTTTTGCCGACGACGATGGCCGTGTCGCCCACCATGCTCCAAGCTCCTTGTTGTTGCAGAGGTTTAGTTTTAGAAATCATAAATCGTGAGATGAGAAAAGTGTTTTGGTTTAGAGAAGTCTTAATTTCCGAGTGTTTTGTATTTCGATTAAAACAAATCTTAAAGTTGATTATAACGACACCGGTTAAGATCCCACGGTTCCATCCTTCCGCATCATTATTTTTATCGGATTCACTTAGTCCGGATGAATTTGCTAAACTCAACCGAATGAGTTCCACACTTTCATTTAGACCGTGGAAATCCCGTTAGCAACACGTAGGTTACATCATCCGAGGTATTCCCGATCATCCAACGTGACGTTTTAATTTAGTTGCAATCGTAGTTTTGTGTTCCGTTTGTGATTAAATTTCGAGTTGTTTTATATTTTGAAATGTTGTGGCGGTGAATTTTATCTTGCAATGACTTTTAACTTAGTTTTGGTTTCAGCTTTAGTGGACTATCCTAAAGGTGTGGGTTTTCATGCAACAGCTTGTTTTATCATGCAAGAAAAGTGAAGTGCATCTCGCAATAAAGTAAATTGCAGGAAGTAAATTGCAAGAAAGTAAATCGCAATAAAATAAAAGCGTACCCGGAGGGTCTTCCCGTCATCCCAAGCTACACTTAAAACACAATTAGAATATTTAAGCAAGTTCCTAGGTAAAGCTAAGGGAAAGGTTATGGTTTTCTACCAAATTCCTAATCCTATAGCTAGTCATCTCCTATGACGTCTAGTGTTCTTTGTGTTTTTGTTCGAGGACGATTTTCTTCATCAAAGAACAATTAAATCCAATTGTTCTTATAAATATCCTATCATATCGAGGAAGTGCTTAAGAAGAATCTTAAACATCTTTTCAATATTTTTAGGATCGTTTTAAGTCCAAATGAATTTAATCATATAAATGAATCAATCGTCCGAGGTTTTCAAGTTTTGTTAACTCGCTCAATGAATTAAGACATTCGAATATCTTATGAGTGAAGTAAAGCACTTCATTTAATGTTTCATTTAGGAGTTATAATAATCAAAGCTTTCAAGGGTAAATTAGTATTCAAATGATTCGATTTAAGTTAAAGGGTTTAAATTTGGAATAAGTTGTTCAAGTCGTTTTATATTTAATTTCTTTTATGTCTTAAGTGATGTTATATTTAATTCAATTTAATTTAATTGAGTTTTAATTTAACTTAATTTAATTTAATTTGATTTGATGTTTAATTAATTTGATTTGATTTAATTTAATTTAATTATTTAATTTAATTTAATTTAATTTAATTTAATTTAATTTAATTGTTTAATTTAATTTAATTTAATTATTTAATTTAATTTAATTTAATTTAATTTAATTTAATTTAGTTTAATTTAATTTAATTTAATTATTTAATTTAATTTTAATTTAATTTAATTTATAATTTTAATCGAGATTTTAAAAGAGTTTAATGATTTAATTAAGTCTTTTAATATTTTAAATTTGAGTTATCATTTTAATTAAGAGTTAAGTGTTAATGATATAATTAGTTTAGGGATTTTTTAAATTAAAGAATAAATCTCTTCCTAATAAATATCCCTTATTTTAATAATTCCAATTTTATTATTCTTCCAAATTTAATCTATTATTTAATTAAAGTTTAATCATTTTAAAAATTGTTTAATGAGTTTCTACCCTTTAATTATTTAAATTTCAATCATCCAAACCAGATTAAGATCAAATATTTTACTTGTTGATTTTTTTATTAAACCTAAAGTTTTAATTAAGGGTTAAAAGTTTAATTACCATTTTACCCCTTAAGCTTAATAATTTCATAACTCACTAAATTGAACCCAAATGAACTTGAAATTTTTATGTGACTTCACTCATATGTCAATAAAGACATGAGAGGAGAAAATGTGATTTTTCTGTATTTAATTTATTTATATAATTATTTTTGGTGGAAAATAGAGATTTTCAAGGAAAATTTGATAACATGACCAAAGGAAAGTTTCTGTCCTTAAGAAAATTAGGGGACATTCCTAATGACCAGAGAAGCACTTGGACCAATTTTGGTGATTTTTTGAATTATATTATTTTTATTATAATTATTTTGAGTTTTGGAGTGTTAATTAATTTAAAAATAAAATAAATGTTGAAAAATGGATTTTATATTTTTCAAAAATCTCTCTGATATCAAGGAAACCAGAGAAGTAAATTTTGCAATTTTCTGATTTTTCTATGATTTATTATAATTATTTTAGTGAAAATGCTAGAAAATACATTTTTTTTTAATTTTAAAATTACCCTAGGGCTTTAAAATTCAATATCTCACTAAATAGACCTAAGAAAAATGTGGGATTTGTTCCTAAGTGATTAAAATTCAAAATGTGACATTTTGGTGAATTTTATTATTTTTGTGATTTTTATTATTTTTTAATTATTAAAAATATTAAAATATTATTAAAAATCAACTTTTTTAGAAAATTGAAATTTTAATTTTCTTAGGTTCCCCTGATATCAGAGAGGCTCCAAAACCAATTTGGTGAATTTTTGAAAAGTATTTTAAGAGTTATGAATTTCTAAAGTTTAAAATGGCTAAGTGACTTAATCAACCCAATTAGTGGGGCTAACCAAGTCCAATTGACCTCAAATTTTTATGGTGGATTCCTCTGATCCTAAAGGTCAGTGGAGAATTGATTTCAAGTCAATTTGATGCCTGGTTAACTCTAGTTAATTAAAGACCTATTTTGGGTGTTTAAGCCAATTAGGGTTGTTTTAAATGAACTAAGTCAAAACCTATTTTTCCTAGGGTTCTCTGGTCATAACGAACATCACCAAATTTTCCTAGAATTTATTTCACAACATGCTATTTACTGGAATTAAAATACTCAAAACGAGTGACTCGAACTTGAAAAATCAAGAACTCTTCATAGGAAGGCCTCTGACTTTGGAAAATTCGAGGAATGTTCCCAAATTCGGAGGCTTCAAAAGCCCTATGGTCTCATGCCATGGTGAATTGTATGCATGCATGGAGAATTAAAACAATGCAGAGAGTAAATAAATTATAAAAAATAAAATATTTGATGAAATTAAGTGATTTCTTTTCCACATTATTCTCCTCTTCACCGAGCAAGAGGGTATTTTTATTTTATTTTTCCGATTTTTCTACATAGAGATATGAATTTTTGAAGTTTAGGGAATTAAATAAATCGAAAATCCCTAATTTTCTACTTATCCGAGTCGCGCCAACGCATCCTCGGCAGCCTCCGAAAGGCCACGCGGCGCGCTCCCATTCGACGCCGCCACTCGAGTCGGCAGCCGGGCCCCGCGGTTCTCGTACCGTCTCCCCGGTCCGACGCCATCCGAGCCGTCCGTCCGCGCGTGTATCGAATGGACGGCATCCGTTCATCGTCCCCAAGGGTTCTCACCCGAGAGCCGTCCACACTAAATCCCTAAGATCTCACTCGATTCTCAATGGATTTTTACGTTCTTATACTCTATGGATTCGTCTTCAAGAGACGAACACATCTATACGGTTAACATGCATCGAAACTAAAGTATTTGAAATGGAGAATCTCCGTAAGCTTCGGGATGAAGAGTTAGCTCATACCTTGGCTCGTAGAAGTGTGGCTTCAATCCGAGAGCCGTTGCACCTTCGATCGGGTCCCGGCAGGCTCCGCATGAAGTCTCCCGGTCCGGTGAATTATCCGGATATGATTTCGACCAAGCCCGATCACAAAGCTTGGAGGCCGGAGCAACCGGGTGGCTCCGGAGATGGGGCTTTTGATGGTGGACACCTTCCCTTGGTCTGGTGAAGGTGTAGAGCCATTCAATTTGGGAATTGGCTCACTGTGGAGAAGTGTCCTGGTTTTGGGTGGGATTTCAACTCTGAAATTGAGCTTACAGAGGAGAAATGGCAGGGGAATTTCACTCGGGGATCAAGTGCTCTAAGGGTGGAGGAGGGTCTCGGAACAATTTTGCGCAGTTTTGGCAAGGTTTATGCTTCTCTCCTTTCATGGCCGAGAGTGGTGGAGTTTAAACAGAGCCGGGCTGGGGCCTCCTGTGGGGAGTTAGGGCTTGGGATCACCTGCTTCGGTGAGGAGAAGAACAGCCATGGTGACCACTAGGCATGGGGCAGCTCAGCAAGTGAGAATTTCAATGTTGGCTCACATGCGAGCTCTCGGCCATGGTGTTTTCCGGCGGCCTGGTGGCCGGCCGGCCGTGCAATGGTCACCATCTTGGTCAGTGGGTCGTGGTCGGGGTTTAGTGTGGCAATTGGCAAATGCCATGTGTAAAGTGGTTGAATCAAAGTAGAATGGGGCATGGCTAGTTTTGAGTCTAAATGGGTCAATCCACCCATTTGGGCTTGGTGCACCCTTCAAGGTGGCTTTGGATGCCGTGGGGATCAAAGGGATCACTGGTTCGGCATGGAGAAGTCTCCATCCAAATATATTTGGATTAAATTTAAGTTTAGTGTGAAACATGATTAAGGCTAATGAGCTTTAGGGATTAAGGAAAGCCCCCCTCTTCTTACCCAATATGGCATGGTGGAGTGTCCAAAGCTCTCATGGCTCACATGTGGCTCATGCATGGCTTCATGGCTCACCTTTGGCTTGGCAAAAAGTTTGGTCAATTTCATAAAAAAAGATTTTAAGGATTTTGGATAATTTGGTGGAAATTTGGATGAAGCTTCATTTAGAAATATTTGATCATTGGTTTAGGACTTAGGGATGATTTTAATTGAAAGTATGATGAGGGGAAATGTCATATGGGCTTTGGAAGAATTTTTGGGGCTTTGGATTCTGGTGGAAGCTGGGCTTTTAAAATGGTTTAAGGAATGGGCCCTTAAGTTTAAAAATGAATTTATGGATGGGAATTTTGTAAAGAGGTTGGGTCAAATAATTGTTGGGTTTAGCTCATGGATGTGTCATGAGTGATTTGAAACAAATTGGGGGTGATTTGGATTTGAATTGGGTTGAATTTGGGTTAGGTTTGGGCTTAGGTCAAAAATGGGCCTTTTAACCTCGGGTTGAGTTTGAGTGGGGTTTGGGTTCAAATTTTGGGCAAATCATGTTAGGGTTTTGTTTGTGGGAATGTTAAGGAAGATTTAGAAAAGATTTGAGGTTAATTGGAGTTGAATTGGGTGAGTTTGGGTTAAGTTTGGGTCATGGGTCCAAATCGGGCTTTAAGGCCAAAAGTGAGATTGGATCCAAATGTCAATCAAATTGGACTTGGATTTGGTCTAGATTGGTATTGGGGATGTTGAATTGAAGTTTAGAATTGAATTGGACCAGAATTTGGGTCAATTGGATAGGTTTGGTTTGACATTGGGTTCACTTTGGGTTAAAATGGGTGAAATTGGGGGTTTTGACAAAGTAGGGTAAATTGACAAAATTTGCCCATGGTGTAGTTGGACAAAATGAAATTGGGAATATTTAGGATTTTCTGGAATTTTCTGGGAATTTTCTGAATTTTTAGATTTTTAGGCCAAGAAGGGTATTTTGGGTATTTGGAGGGTATTGGGGGGTATTTTTGGAATCTTTGGTATTTTTGGGTATGGATGATCAATTTGAGTGATGTGGAGATGTTTGGGATTGATTTTGGAAAATTTTGGGTAATTTGGAAATTTTGCAAAAATTTGGGTAATTTCAAGGGTTTTGGTAGGTTTAGTAGGTGTAGGGTCCCAAGGGTCAAAAATTGAAAATTTGGGAAATTGAAGATTGGGTGAATCTAGGTGGAAAGAAATCATTTTGGTTGAGCCATGAAGCCATTTCAAGCCCATATGAGCCATGAAAGGACTCATTTGAGGCATTCACTATGTTGTTCCTAACCCTCTTGCCAAGGGCTTAGGGGTTAAGGACCATCCATGTGAATCACCTACATGAGTCGGAGGTTAAGTTGGGTATGGGTGTGGTTTTAGGAAGTGTGTGGAAATGTAGTGTGTAAGTGTAGTGTAAGTCAGCCCCTTCACTGCACCGAGTCACCTGTAGGCGCTCTAAGGCCAAAGAGTCCTATAGAACTCATCCTTTAAACTTACACATTCGATTTCAACCCTCTAGGTGATTAGGGGTCTATAGTCAAGTTTGTGGAGTTTGCAGGGAGTTTAGAAGTGGTTTGAATTTCTAAAAGGCGGGTCCCAATTCTAGTCCTCTAAGATAGTCAAAGGAAAAGCCTAAGGCTAGATCCTAAGCACTAAAAAGAAGAAGGGAAGACCTCATCAAAAATGAGGTCAACAGCCTGGATAAGAAGTATTACTATTTAATACTCATTTAAGACTTTTTCCTAGAAAATCAAGATCTAAATGGATGGGACCATTTATAATTGAGAAAGTATACCCTTATGGAGCTGTGGATATTAAAGATCCCAAGACGGGAAAAGTATTTAAAGTTAACGGATTAAGACTGAAGCCTTATATGGGAGAAATGAAACCAATTTACAAGGAGGCTTACGAGCTAAGTCTACTCGATTAAAATAACTGATTAGGTCGGGCTGACGATGTTAAACTAAGCGCTTTATGTGAGGCAACCCATATATTATCATTGTGATTGTTTGTGAATTGAATTTATCTTATTCGATGTGTGTGTGTTGATCACACCATTTTAAAGGACCTATTTTAAGACCTAAACTTTGTAAATTTGACGATAGGCGAAACAGAGTCTAAAGTGGTTCTGGTGCCTAGGCACCCAAACTTGGCGCCTAAGCGCCAGCATAACCATATATCGATGGTCCGGCGCCTAGGCGCCAGATTTTGGTGCCTAAGTGCCCCAGTTACAGTTCGTGCAAAAACTAAAAATCTTCAGTTTTTGACATGAATTTTTCCTATAAACCACCCTACCTTCGTCCCTAATCCCTAAGCAACCCTAATTTCATCAAGCACAACTCTTTTGGAAGAGAAAAGAGAAGTATGAAAGCAATGGAGAGAGGTGATCATGCAATGGGATAAGG
>JAKZJZ010001023.1:0-33001 GCA_022702705.1 Papilionanthe hookeriana x Papilionanthe teres | reverse complement strand
TTAGTGAAGTCAAAATGAAAAATTGGACACTTAGCGGACCTGTGCTAAAATGTGCACTGGTGGCTAAGCGCAGACTAGTTGGCGCTTAGGCGCCACAGTTATAAAAAAGTGAAAAATGTGGATCTAGAAGCCTAGATCGTGGGAGAGAAGTTATGGAAGTTATTTAGAAGATTCTAATCGTCTAGGGGAATATTCTAGCATCTCCCAAGTCTATAAAAAGGACTAGACTTGATAGAAACACTTACCCTAAGTCCAAATTTCATTTCTGAAGTCTAAGAAGAAAATTTTGAAGAGCACTATGTCTTCTTGGGAGAACAAGATGATGAAGAAGAAAGATTCCAATAAAAGTAAGTTCATTAGTGATAGTGCCAATGAGTTATTTAATGAATATCAGGCTATTAGTATTCAAGGTATAGCAGAGATGATTGCAAAAATTGAAGCCTGAGTGACTTCAATGGAAGCAAAAATCAATGATATTACCTTACGTCTGGATCACATGGGATGACAACTCAAGATGCAATTCAATCATTCGAGGTATGTGGAAGAAATATATAAAGCGATGTTTGTGAAAAATAAATGGATTGAAGAAGATGATATAAGAATGAACAATGATCACCCGTTCTATCAAATCTACATTCCTGAAGGGTCAAATTAGAATAATAGTGGTCCTAGTTATATTCAACCTAATGGAGAGTGGGATTAACTGTGTTTTTTTTGTATCTGTTTAGTGTCTTAATGTGTTATGTTAGTGTTCATGTGAGTTCATGTTTGATTATATGAAATTTTGCGGTTGTCTTTGCTAAGTCACCGGTTTTCATCAGTAGCGTTATTGACCCGAGGGCTCTTTCTCCTTTCTGGTTGAATCCTCTTAATAACATTTTGTCGGCCTCGAGCTCACGAGCATCAATTTCCAAGTATGCTAGTGTTCGAAGACTCATTATATTGATTGATGCTCCCGGATCCACCAATACTCCGGAGAGCGTAAACTTCCCAATTGTAATCGAAATGTACAACGGTCGGTTGTGATCCGGCGTCCCCAGTAGTAGGTCATTGTCGCGTGAAGGTAACACCTCGGCTGTTCCTTTAACGAGCAAACCTCATCTAAGGAATCTCCGGCCATTCGAGCTAAGCAAATTTCCGGATCAAGTAAGGCCTTGATCGAGCTTCCCTCATCTCCTTTGATAAGATGAGAGCATCGTAAATGCTCAGTTTGGCCGGTAGTTTCCTAAGATGGGCTAGCACGTTGTAGTCCACTTTGTTTCCATGCATCTCGGCTTCTTCTCGAACGGGTATGTCTTCCGCTGGGGTTGGTTCTTCTTGAACAACCACCTGCTTTCCTTTGTCTTTTGGACCCATTCTTGGAGGTAGAACTTTTCCACTTCTTAGGTTGACTTCGTAATTTCTTCGAATCTAGTATTGAGTTTGTCGGTGTCTCCTCTCGAATCGGAATGGTCGGCTCTTCCGGATTATCTTCCAAATCCGAAGGCTCTAACTCTATCGTAAGCTGGAGCTCCTCGAAACTCACGAGATAGATCCGTTGCTTGTTGAACTCTCGTAGCCTCCTTGATGGATGCCTTCTTCGTCATTTTGATCGTCGAGATCTTGTATGATTTGAGAATTGTTGTTGGTATCGAAATCGACGCCCGGATTGTCGCTAGTTACGTAATCGTTAGAAACGAGTCAAAACGTAGCCAACGCCATCACCCTTATCATTATATGATCCCACCGAAGTGAGCGGATAATCATACAAAATCAGAGGTTCGAGGGATTTCTCCCCCGAATCGGAAACAACTATCCTAGGATAAGCAGCCCCTAGTCTAGCCTTAGGAATCTCGGTCCCCTCTTCTTCGTCAATTTTCTTCTTCTCTTCGATTGTCTCCTGTCGAGGTGGTTCTTGTATCGCAAGTGATAGTACCGGCTTAACGGGTCTCGAACTCGAATTGAAGCTCGCACCGAAGCGGTTCGGATGTTATCTAAAATCTTCTTCGAAGACCTTGTCCGAGCGGTAGTCCATCCATCGTTGGTTGCATAGGGATCTATCGGAATGACGGGATCGGTTGAGATAACATTGACGGAACCTCCTTTCACGGGGTTCCTTCATGTACTCCTTCGGGATTGTTATATTTCCTTTCCGAAGGTTGTCGTTGAGCCGACTTTTGAAGGTAATGCGGTCTTCTATCTTGTGCCCAAGCATCCGATGGTAGGGGCAAAAGTTGGGATCACCTTTCTTGTTGACTTCCTCCGGTCTTTTGGGCTCGGCAGCTGGAAATCTGGAGTTTTCATTAAGCCGCGGAACATCTTCGATACCGCTTCATTTTTGAACGGATATTCTCTCGCTCGGAAGCTCCCTCGATGTACGTTGCGGACGAGACGGTTGTTCATACTCGCGGAGACGACTCGATGGCTGGACCGGGGTTGCTTGGTAATTTTGTTGTGGTTGCTTGCGGCCGTTCGGTGGTATTTGCATCGGTTGTTTGCCTTTGTCAACTGCCGCAACGATCCCGGATTTCTTCTCGAAGGTCTTCACCGGCTTCGCTTGTCCGTCTTGTCGGCGAAACTTAATTGCTTCGCCTCTTCTTGCAAGCTTCCGGCCTTGCTTAACAACTTCTCGAAAGTCTTAATAGTGAATCCCTTGAGGAGAAGTGCTTATCGGGCCGTGAATGCTTTTAAGCAAGATGCCGACCGCATGTTGTTCTTGCAGGTTGTGGTTCACACTTCATGCTTAAATTCCTCCATCGAAGTATGTAATCCACTAGAGTTTCATTCGGCCTTTGTTTCTCTACCACTAAATCACCTATAGTGATGTGGTGCCGAGCTCCGCAAATCGCTTAATGAAGAGACTCTCTAGCTACGAGAATGTCTTCACGGAACCGTTGGGTAATTCGCATACCGGTCGAAGGCGATTCCTGACGATCGCTAACGAACCGTCGGAAGAGTAGCGCATCGCTCCCGCCGGCATTGCAACAACCGGCACGAAAGTGTGCAACATGCTCGTCTGGGGTTCCCGGTTCCGTCGAAGGTCTTAAACGAGAGGTGGTACGAAGCCTTTCGGGTATTGGACAGCGTCGAATTCTTCCGGGTAAGGTCTACCCGTCCGAATGGATGTCCCGTTCTTCGATTGTGCTAGGGCTTCTCGCACTCGTTGCTCTACCAAGTTCTTGATATCCTTTTCGGGGATCATACTTTGTGTCGTATCCTTTTTCACTGGTCATCCCCATCGACGGATGTAATCTCCTTTCCTCCGTCTACGATGTGAATGACTTCGGGGGTGTCTCTCTATGTGGTTGTACTTGACTCGGAGAGTGGCCGAGCTATGGCCATCTCTTCCATCCTCTTCGCCATTCGAGCGATCGTGTCGTCCTTTTCCCGAAGGCGTCTCTTCATCGGTCGGGGGTAGGTGTAGAAACAACTAGACCGCGTGGGGGTAGTAAGAACAGGTCCTCCCGTGACGTAGCGATTCTCCTAGTCGGGACCCTTTGCAGGGGAGGAAACTCTTGGGTCGACCTAAGGTTGAACTGTCGGCATATTTTTAGGTTGTGTTTTATTTTGAAGAAGGGGTCGCCTAACAGAAATCTGTCGGCGAATTTAATTAAAATAAATAATTTGAAAAGTAGTATTTGATTTTGAAAATAATTTTAAATTTGAAGGTTTTAAGATATGAGATTAAACCGACCTCACATCCCAAATAGTTTATATAAACGAGCACCGCACCACAAACCGTGTATCTATCCCTAAGGATAGACACACCGCTTGATGGTGGGGCTTGATTAAATAAACTAGAAGATTAGTGACATCCGTTTGGTCTGCGAACCAATTTTATAAGCCGACAAGTTTCCCCGCTTAATATGAAAACATTAAACGGGGTTTATATTACACAGGTTCTTTAAAATTCCCTATAAGGGCAAGCCACTATAGTTAATTACATCTTAAGTGACGGGAATCACCTAAGAAAACTCTCGATAATAATCAATGATTCTGCTCTCGAGAATTTCAAAGTTTAAGGTTTTCAAAGATTGAACTTTGGAGTTTCAATAGGGAATGGATCAAATTTTTGGAACATTTTTGTTTTGTGAATCCAAAGGAAGAAAGGTAGGAGAAATCACCGATTCGAAGTGAACTTCGATAATTTCCCGACTATCCTATCGTTTGGCTTGAATTTAGGAAAGTCCTAATGTTTATTTGATATTTCGATCTTGCCAATTTCAATTAATTAGGGCTTATATTTGTATGATAAAATCAAACAAATAGCCTAGAAGATGTGAGGGTTTATTGTCGTATCGGACGACTACCTCGGAATCCTAAGACCGGTTAGGGCTTAATTTGCAATGCAAATGCCTAACGAAGAGTTGAGGATTTATGTTGCACTAGGCAAGCTACCTCGAAGTCCTATGGCTTGGTTGTTTTAATTCTAGGAAAGTTTCTTGAAGTAGACTCGGGTTTCTGCTGATGACGATGGTCGTGCTTGCCCACCATGCTCCAGAGCTCCTTGTTGTTGCAGAGGTTTAGTTTTAGAAACCATAAATCGGGAGTTGAGAAAAGTGTTTTGGTTTAGAGAAAATCTTAATTTCCGGGTGTTTTTTATGTTTTATTTAAAACAAATCTTAAAGTTGATTATAACGACACCGGTTAAGATCCCACGGTTCCATCCTTCCGGCATCATTATTTTTATCGGATTCACTTAGTCCGGATGAATTTGCTAAACTCAGTTGAATGAGTTCCACACTTTCATTTAGACCGTGGGAAATCCCGTTAGCAACACGTAGGTTACATCATCCGAGGTATTCCCGATCATCCAACAGGACGTTTTAATTTAGTTGTAATTGTAGTTTTGTGTTCTGTTTGTGATTAAATTTTGAGTTGTTTTATATTTTGAAATGTTGTGGCGGTGAATTTTATCTTGCAATGACTTTTAACTTAATTTTGGTTTCGGTTTTAGGGGCTATCCTAAAGGTGTGGGTTTTCATGCAACGAGTTGTTTTATCATGCAAGAAAAGTAAAATGCATTTGCAATAAAGTAAATTGCAAGAAAGTAAATTCGCAATAAAATAAAAGCGTACCTGGAGGGTCTTCCCGTCATCCCAAGCTGCACTTAAAACACAATTAGAATATTTAAGCAAGTTCCTAGGTAAAGCTAAGGGAAAGGTTATGGTTTTCTACCAAATTCCTAATCCTATAGCTAGTCATCTCCTATGACGTCTAGGTTCTTTGGGTTTTGGTTTAAGGACGATTTTCTTCATCAAAGAATAATCAAATTCGATTGTTCTTATAAATATCCTATCATATTGAGGAAGTGCTTAAGAAGGATCTTAAACATCTTTTCAATATTTCTAGGATTATTTTAAGTCCAAATGAATTTAATTATATAAATGAATCGATCGTCCGAGGTTTTCAAGTCTTGTTAACTTGCTCGGTGAACTAGGACATTTGAATATCCTATGAGTGAAGTAACACTCCATTTAATGTTTCATTTAGGAGTTATAATAATCAAAGCTTTCAAGGGTAAATTAGTATTCAAATGATTTGATTTAAGTTAAAGGGTTTAAATTTGGAATAGTGTTCAAGTTGCTTTATATTTAGTTTAATTTAATTTAATTTGATTTGATGTTTAATTAATTTGATTTAATTTAATTTAATTTAATTATTTAATTTAATTTAATTTAATTTAATTTAATTATTTAATTTAATTTAATTTTTAGTTTAATTTAATTTAATTATTTAATTTAATTTAATTTAATTATTTAATTTAATTTAATTTAATTGTTTAATTTAATTTAATTTAATTTTAATTAATTTAATTTAATTGTTTAATTTAATTTAATTTAATTATTAAATTTAATTTAATCTTAATTGTTTAATTTAATTTAATTTAATTATTAAATTTAATTTAATCTTAATTTAATTTATCTTTAATTTACTTTATTTTTAATTTTAATTGAAATTTCAAAAGATTTTAATAATTTAATTAAGTCTTTTAATATTTTAAATTTGAGTTATCATTTTAATTAAAAATTGAGTATTAGTTGATATAATTAATTTAGGGATTTTTAAATTAAAGAATAAATCTCTTCCTAATAAAGATCCCTTATTTTAATAATTCCAATTTTATTATTCTTCCAAATTTAATCTATTATTTAATTAAAGTTTAATCATTTTAAAATTATTTAATGGGTTTCTACCCTTTAATTATTTAAATTTCAATCATCCAAATCAGATTAAGATCAAATATTTTACTTGTTGACTTTTTATTAAACCTAAAGTTTTAATTAAGGATTAAAGATTTTAATTACCATTTTACCCTTTAAGCTTAATAATTTCATAACTCACTAAATTGAACTCAAATGAACTTGAAATTTTTATGTGACTTCACTCATATGTCAATAAAGACATGAGAGGAGAAAATGTGATTTTTCTGTATTTAATTTATTTATATAATTATTTTTGGTGGAAAATAGAGATTTTCAAGGAAAATTTGATAACATGACCAAGGGAAAGTTTCTGTCCTTAAGAAAATTAGGGGACATTCCTAATGACCAGAGAAGCACTTGGACCAATTTTGGTGATTTTTTGAATTATATTATTTTTATTATAATTATTTTGAGTTTTGGAGTGTTAATTAATTTAAAAATAAAATAAATGTTGAAAAATGGATTTTATATTTTTCAAAAATCTCTCTGATATCAAGGAAACCAGAGAAACAAATTTTGCAATTTTCTGATTTTTCTATGATTTATAATAATTATTTTAGTGAAAATGCTAGAAAATACATTTTTTTTAATTTTAAAATTACCCTAGGGCTTTAAAATTTAATATCTCACTAAATAGACTTAGGAAAAATGTGGGATTTGTTCCTAAGTGATTAAAATTCAAAATGTGACATTTTGGTGAATTTTATTATTTTTGTGATTTTTATTATTTTTTAATTATTAAAAATATTAAAATATTATTAAAAATCAACTTTTTTAGAAAATTGAAATTTTAATTTTCTTAGGTTCCCCTGATATCAGAGAGGCTCCAAAACCAATTTGGTGAATTTTTAAAAAGTATTTTAAAAGTTATGAATTTTTAAAGTTTAAAATGGCTAAGTGGCTTAATCAACCCAATTAGTGGGGCTAACCAAGTCCAATTGACCTCAAATTTTTATGGTGGATTCCTCTGATCCTAAAGGTCAGTGGAGAATTGATTTCAAGTCAATTTGATACCTGGTTAACTCTAATTAATTAAAGACCTATTTTGGGTGTTTAAGCCGATTAGGGTTAATGCTGAGTGAATTAACTCAAGTCCTATTTTTCCTAGGGTTCTCTGGTCATAAGGAACATCACCAAATATTTCTAGAATTTATTTCACAACATGCTAATTTTTGGAATTAAAATACTCAAAACAGCAACATGCATTTGAAAAATAAATAACTTTTCACAGAGATGGCCTCGACCTTGGAAAATTCAGGGAATGTTCCCAAGTTCGAGAGGCTTCAAAGCCCTATGGTCTCATGCCATGGTGAATTGTATACATGCATGGAGAATTAAATGTATGCAGAGAGTAAATAAATCATAAAAAATAAAATACTTAATGAAATTAAATGATTTCTTTTCCACATTATTCTCCTCTGTTCACTGAGCAAGGGGGTATTTTTATTTTATTTTTGTGATTTTTCTACACAAAGATATGGATTTTTGAAGTTTAGGGAATTAAATAAATAAGAAAATACCCTAATTTTCTATTTATCCACGCGGCGCCGGCGAAACCTCGGCGGCTCCGAACGCACACGCGTCGCGCTCCCGTTCGACGCCGCCACCCGAGTCGGCGGCCCGGGCCCCGCGGTTCTCGTACCGTCTCTCGGTCCGACGCAATCCTGGCCGTCCGTGCGCGCGTGTATCGAATGGACGGCATCCGTTCATCGTCCCCAGTGTTCTCACCCGAGAGCCGTCCACACTAAATCCACTAAGATCTCACTCGATTCTCGATGGATTTTCATGTTCTTATGCTCTATGGATTCGTCTTGAAGAGACGAATACATCTATACGGCTAACATGCATTGAAACTAAGGCATTCGAAATGAAGAATCTCCGGAAGCTCGGGATGAAGAGTTAGCTCATACCTTGGCTCGGAGAAGTGTGGCTTCAATCCGAGAGTTGTTGCACCTTCGATTGGGTCCCGGCAAGCTCCGGATGAAGTCTCCTGGTCGCAGTGAATTGTACGGATATGATTTCGACCAAGCCGATCACAAAGCTTGGAGAGTCTGGAGCAAGCGGGTGGCTCGGAGATGGGGCTTTTGGTGGTGGACACCTTCCCTGGGTGCAGTGAAGGTGTAGAGCCAATCAATTTGGGAATTGGCTCACTGTGGAGAAGTGTCCTGGTTTTGGGCTAAAGTTTGAGCTCGAAATTGGGCTCGGCTAGAAGGAATTGGGGGCTGGAATTCGGTGGGGATCGGGTGCTCTATGTGTAGAGAGTGATGCGGAGTGATTTTGGCGGAGTTTCCTTAAGGTTTTTGTTTCGGCACCTCTCATGGCCGAGAGGGGTGGAGTTTAAATAGGAGAGGGTGGAAGGCCTCTCGGAGGGAGTTAGGGCTTGGGATCGAGCTTGCTACGGTGAGGAGAAGATCGGCCATGGTGACCACTAGGCATGGGGCGGCTCGGCAAGTGAGAATTTCAATGTTGGCTCACATGTGAGCTCTCGGCCATGGTGTTTTCCGGCGGCCCGGTGGCCGGCCGGCCGAGCAATGGTCACCATCTTGGTCGGGTGGGTCGGGGCGGGGTTTAGTGTAGGCGATTGAGGTTTGACATGTGTAAAGGAGTTTGATTTAAATGGAATGGGAGAAGGCTCACTTTGGCTTGGTTTGGGTCAACCCACCATTTTGGGCTTGGTGCACCCTTCCAAGCTCGATTTTGAGCTGAGGGAATCATTTAGGTCAGCTTAGAAGGAATGGTGAAGTCTCCATCCATGATGAGGTGGCTAAACATGGTTTAGTGTGTGACATGATTAAGGTAAAAAAGGGTTAAAGGAGGTTTAAGAAAGAACCCCCTCTTCTTGCCATAAATGGACTAATGACAAGTCAAAGCCCTCATGGCTTCATGTGGCTTGAGAATGGCTTGTTCATGGCTTCATTTGGCTTGGGAAAAGGTTGATTTGTTTCATGAAAAGGGTTTTAAGAATTTTGGATGTTTTGATGGAAATTTGTATGAAACTTGATTTGGAATAATTTGATGGTGACTTTAGGACTTAGGTAATGGATTTAATTAAATGGATGACAAATGGAGATGTCATGTGGGCTTTAGGGTAGATTTGGGCTTTTGAATTTTGAAGGAAATGGGCTTTTAAGAAGGTTTAAGGGAAGTGGGCTTTTAAGTTTAAGGATGTGTTCATGGATGGGAATTTTTGTAGAGGTTTGGGCCAAATAGTTGTTGGTTTTGGTTTAGGGATGTTTCATGAATAACTTGAAATAGATTTAAGGTGGTTTGGGTTTGAATTGGGTTGAATTTGGGTTTATTTGGTAAATGGGCCAATGTAGGTCAAATTGGGCTAACTTGGGCCAATGTTGGGCTAGGGTTGAAATTGATGTAAAATAAATATTAAGAAATGTTTATGGGAATGTTTCAAAGAGGTTTTGGCTTTGGTTGGGTTTTAATTTTGAGGTTTGGGCCTATTTGGGTTAGATTTGGGTTTAGGTCAAAATTGGGCTTTTTGATTTTGGGTTGAATTTGAGTGGGGTTTGGGTCAAAATCTTGGGCAAATCATGTTAGTGTTTTGTTTATGAGGATGTTAAGGAAGGTTTAGAAAAGATTTGGGGTTAATTGGAGTTGAATTGGGTTAGTTTGGGCTAAGTTTGGGTCATGGGTCCAAATTTGGGCTTTAAGGCCCAAAGTGAAATTGGATCCAAATGTCAATCAAATTGGACTTGGATTTGGTCTAAATTGGTATTGGGAATGTTGAATTGAAGTTTAGAATTGAATTGGACCAAAATTGGGGTCAATTGGGTATGTTTGGTTTGACATTGGGTCCACTTTGGGTTAAAATGGGTCGATTTGGGGGTTTTGACAAAAGTAGGGTAAATTGACAAAATTGGCCCATGGTGTAGTTGGACAAAATGAAATTGGGAATATTTGGGATTTTCTGGAATTTTCTGGGAATTTTCTGAATTTTTGGATTTTTAGGCCAAGAAGGGTATTTTGGGTATTTGGAGGGTATTGGGGGGTATTTTTGGAATTTTTGGTATTTTTGGGTATGGATGATCAATTTGAGTGATGTGGAGGTGTTTGGGATTGATTTTGGAAAATTTTAGGTAATTTGGAGATTTTGCAAAATTTGGGTAATTCGAGGGTTTTGGGTAGGTTTAGTAGGTGTAGGGTCCGGGGGTCAAAAATTGAAAATTTGGGAAATTGAAGATTGGGTGAATTTGGGTGGGGTGAAATCATTTTGGTTGAGCCATGAAGCCATTTCAAGCCCATATGAGCCATGAAAGGACTCATTTGAGGCATTCACTATGTTGTTCCTAACCCTCTTAGCCGAGGGCTTAGGGGTTAAGGACCATCCATGTGAATCACCTACATGAGTCGGGAGGTCAAGTTGGGTATGGGTGTGGTTTTAGGAAGTGTGTGGAAATGTAGTGTGTAAGTGTAGTGTATGTCGGCCCCTTCACCGGACCGGGCCACCGTGGGCGATCCTAAGGCCGAAGAGTCCTATAGGAACTCATCCTTTAAACTTCCATATTTGATTTCAACCCTCTAGGTGATTAGGGGTCTATAGTCAAGTTTGTGGAGTTTGCAGGGAGTTTAGAAGTGGTTTGAATTTCTAAAAGGCGGGTCCCGATTCTAGTCCTCTAAGATAGTCGAAAGGAAAAGCCTAAGGCTAGATCTAAGCACTAAAAAGAAGAAAGGAAGACCTCATCAAAAATGAGGTCAACAAATGGACCCCCGATAGGTGTGGTGAGTCGACGGAGCACACCGCGCGTATTGGTGTTGACCGAAGCGATCAACAAAACCAACACGGATGTCCAAGTGACGAACTTAGGACGAAGTAGAAGAGTTTCGGCTGGGGAGTGTCAAGTATATCTGCGGAAGCCGGAGATTCTTGAACTCTCGGCTGGGGAAAGGAAAAGGAGGTAAATCCCAAATCACATGATGCGAGGGAATTTTGATTTAGATTTTATTTTGTTTCAATTTATGTTTTGATGTGTGAGTTTAAATTTTAGTTTGGAGTTTCGATTTAGATTGAAGTTTTGTCAAAATTAATTTGAGGGATTTGATTTGAAATGAAAATTGGAATTTTGAGGTTTTAGATGTAACATCTCCAACCTCGAAAGAAAATTGAATTGATTAGATTGAATCGTTGCAATGAGAAGATATCTCAGAGCAAAGTGGTGTTGGATGTAAAATCCTTAACCTCAAGAGTTTGATTTTGATGTGATGTATTTCATTGCGATAGGAAAAGATCCTAAAGCGATGCGATCTCGGATGTAAAATCCTCGACCCAAAGGTTTGAATTTTGATGTATTTCGGTACGATAGGAAGAGAATCCTAAAGCGATGCGGTCTTGGATGTAAAATCCTCGACCCAAAAGTTTTGAATTTTGATGTATTTCGGTGCAATAGGAAGAGAATCCTAAAGCGGTGCGGTCTTGGATGTAAAATCCTCGACCCAAAAGTTTGAATTTTGATGTATTTCGGTGCGATAGGAAGAGAATCCTAAAGCGGTGCGGTCTTGGATGTAAAATCCTCGACCCAAAAGGTTTGAATTTTGATGTATTTCGGTGCAATAGGAAGAGAATCCTAAAGCGGTGCGGTCTTGGATGTAAAATCCTCGACCCAAAAGGTTTGAATTTTGATGTATTTCGGTACGATAGGAAGAGAATCCTAAAGCGGTGCGGTCTTGGATGTAAAATCCTCGACCCAAAAGTTTGAATTTTGATGTATTTCAGTGCAATAGGAAGAGAATCCTAAAGCGGTGCGGTCTTGGATGTAAAATCCTCGACCCAAAAGTTTGAATTTTGATGTATTTCAGGTGCGATAGGAAGAGAATCCTAAAGCGATGCGGTCTTGGATGTAAAATCCTCGACTCAAAAGTTTGAATTTTGATGTATTTCGAGTGCGATAGGAAGAGAATCCTAAAGCGAGTGCGGTCTTGGATGTAAAATCCTCGACCCAAAAGGTTTGAATTTTGATGTATTTCGGTGCGATAGGAAGAGAATCCTAAAGCGATGCGATCTTGGATGTAAAATCCTCGACCCAAAAGGTTTGAATTTTGGTGTATTTCAGTGCAATAGGAAGAGAATCCTAAAGCAGTGCAGTCTTGGATGTAAAATCCTCGACCCAAAAGTTTGAATTTTGATGTATTTCAGTGCGATAGGAAGAGAATCCTAAAGCGAGTGCGAGTCTTGGATGTAAAATCCTCGACCCAAAAGGTTTGAATTTTGATGTATTTCGGTGCGATAGGAAGAGAATCCTAAAGCGGTGCGGTCTTGGATGTAAAATCCTCGACCCAAAAGGTTTGAATTTTGATGTATTTCGGTGCGATAGGAAGAGAATCCTAAAGCGATGCGGTCTTGGATGTAAAATCCTCGACCCAAAAGGTTTGAATTTTGATGTATTTCGGTGCGATAGGAAGAGAATCCTAAAGCGAGTGCGATCTTGGATGTAAAATCCTCGACTCAAAAGTTTGAATTTGATGTTTTCGATTGAGATTTGATTTGAGATCTAGAAGATCGGATTTGAGATTTGATAGAGATTGAATTTGAACTTGATTGAGACTTGAAGCCGGGAAAGATTGAATTTGGAAATTTGGAAATTTGGAAGGATGAGTTTGAACTCGATTGAAACTTGATTTAAGATTTGATTTGAAATTTGAAAGATCAAGTTTGAAACTTGATCGAGATTGGATTTGGATTTTGATTGAGAATTTGATTTGAGATTTGGGAAGATCAAATTTGAAATTTGATCGAGAGTGGATTTGGAATTTGATTGAGATTTGATTTGGAAGTTTGGAAGGATAGAATTTGATTTTGAAGTTTGAAAAGATTGAAATTTGATTCGGAATTTGGAAAGATTGAATTTGAGATTTGTGTTGATTTCGTTTATCTTTTAATGGTTCAAATTTTATTTTGTTGTTTATTTAATGTTCATGTGAACTTGGTGTTTGTCATTTTTCAGATTTTTTTTTTAAAAAAATTTTCTTTTATTCTCTTTTTTTTCTTTTATGTTCTTTGTTCGAAGTTCATTTAACTTTAATGGCGTTTCCCAATCAATTTGCACAAAAGAGGTGAAGGCCAAAAACGTGACATGGTCACTTTCATTCCAATCATGTTGAAAATACGTCGTACAACTCGATCCGGAATATATTTCATACAATCCATGTAGACTCAAAACGGATCGTGTATGATCTTTGTTGATCCATCAAAAGAATCATCCGTCGAAAAATCCATGTCCGAATAGTGAGGTACATGGTCAATAACATCACCTTCCAAGCCATCCTTGGCAAGGATGCCGAGCTGGATGTACGTTGGAGGTGTGATATTTCCCATGTAACTCACGGCTCGTAAGGCCGGAGGTTCTCTAGCTGCGGGTACGGTTGGAAATGGTAAGGTATTTTGTTGTCGTCCATCCTCACGAAAGTAGCGAGATTCGCTCCATTGGCACCCACGGTATGCGATGCTTTGCGATATCACGCTCCGTTACCTTGCGGTATCATGACGGAACCCACCGGTAAAGGTATCTTCTGCGGCCCTCGGAACTCACCCGGGCTCGCTATCCGGAGGTCGGATCCGAACATGATGTTGCACTCATTCAAGAAAGAGACCGTGCGAAAGGTCGACGAAGTCGTGGTGATCAATATGTGGGGGTATGCGGTCACCCTGTTTGTAGATGTTGATAATGCAGCTATTGGGTATGCAATCTGCTGGCAGTACCCTCCATGTTATCAATCTTTTTACCATTCTCTTGATAACTAATGGCATCGGATCTACTTGCCCATGACGAAGTATCCCGGGTGGGTTTCCCTTCCTGTCTTCGGCAAAGTTGTAGCGACATCCGCATTGTATTGTGATTCTTCCTTTCCACGGCATCCATCTCCGGGGTTCGAGTATGTGTTTTCCCTCGGGCGGCTCGCTCGGCCCATTCTTTTCGGATCCCGGATACGATCCACGATTTGCTTGTTGTTCATACTGCGAGAATACGTCGGTGTGTAGCTCGAGGCCTTCTAGTATGTTGATTCTTCTTCCTTTAATTCTCTCGAAGTATTCGAAAGTTTTCTTTTCAACATTACGCATCCTCTCCGGCTCGTATTCCGGAATGATCTGCGGATGGCGAGGCCTTGTGACATATTGTGGGATATATGGTTCAATCCCTTCACGTTCCCCTGCATACCTCGGCTCCTCGGGGATGATGTCCGTCGGGACATCCCCCGGGGTTGCTTCGCAACAAGGTCATGCACTTGCTGGTGGTTCTATCCGGTGGCGTGGTAGCCTTCTTTCTTCTGATCTTCCGGAGATTTCCTCGGTTCTTTTCGTTATTCTAGGAGTGGCCTCCTTTCTTCGAGTTCTGGTGAACCGGTGTCCTTGAAGTGTGATGTGCGGCATTAGCAATTGTCTCGTCGCGCTGGTCCGCGGCTAGTTTTGTTAACATTTTACGGATGCGGCGATTCTTATTTCTTCGTTGCGTGGGCGTGAGAGTAGCTCTCCGAACTTCTTGAATCTCCGCGGCGCGCGGCGACAAGCTCTGCCCTCCGCTGTAGCGACTACGGACTTCATTTTCTTGTCTTCTTCGGTGTTTGCTTTTCTCTTCTTGTTGTTGGATTGGTGGCTTGGGCCACCCACTTTCATCACTTGTACGTCCGGGCAGTTCTTCTCGGTTAGCCGGGACCCGGTCACTTTCCTCGTCTTGTAGGCTGCGTCGGTGCGAAATCCGAGTCAATCTCGATTATCGCTCCATCTTTCACCCTCTTTTCATCGAGTGCAAGGCTTACGCCATTCTTAAAGTTCAAGACCAACCGCCCGTTCGACATTTCCTTGCGAAAAGACAAGGAAAAGGATCAGGGGCTGTACTAAGAACAAGAACATTAAGAAAATGTTTATTAAAGATACATTTTTTATTATTCTTATATTTTGAAATTTAACAGGAATGAAGTAGGATAAGATGAGGGAAGAGATTTTGATTTGAAAAAGAAAACAAGGAAAACTTAATTATCATGATTTTATTTATCTTAGCACATTTTATTATTTTTTGGGTTCGGACCCAATCATAAGTAATTACTTCACCCGTGTTTCTTAGGGATGAAGAATTCATTCCTTCGAAACATCGAGTAGCGTAATACTTTTTCAAGTATCGTCCGTTGATTGGAAGCATATGTCGTTCTCCACGGCGATTCACTAGGCTGGTAGGAACCTCCCGAGTATACGCTTCGACCACGAACGGTCCTTCCCGAGTGGGTTCAAATTTTCCTCCTATCTTGCGGTGTGCAAGAATAGGTCTCTTGAGAACGAGAACTAAATCACCAACTTTGAAGGTTCTTGGGCGGACCCGGTTTGTCATGGGCTTGAACCATCTTAGCTTGGTATAGTTCTAAATTCTGTTGCGGCTGCAAGTCTTTTCCCTTCCAAGCTTTCTAATTCTTCGAGTCGTAGTACGGCGTTTTCTTCTGTCGTGATCTTGTTTGCAGCTGCAATTCGAGTGAAGGAAGCTGAACCTCTAAGGGTAACACTGCCTCGGACCCATACACCAGAGCGTAAGGTGTAGCTTGAGTAGGAGTTCTGAAGGTTGTCCGGTAGGCCCATAAGGCTTCTAACAATTTCTCGTGCCAATTTCTCTTATTATCGTCCAGGGTTTTCTTTAAGATTTGAACGAGAGTTTTATTAAAAGCCTCAGCGAGGCCGTTTGCTCTTGGGTAGTAAATTGTTGAGTATCGCCGGTCGATTCCGTGTCTCCCGACAAAATTGTTGATTTGTGTGCTTCGAATGTCGACCCATTATACGAGATGATCTCGCGCGGCACTCCGAAACGGTAGACAACTTGGTTCTTGAAAAAGCGTAGCACGTGGTGTGCTTTCACTTCTCTAAGTGGAGCTGCTTACGCCCACTTGGAAAAGTAATCTGTAGCTGCAAGAATGAAACGATGTCCTTTTGAAGATGGTGGTTCTATCGGACCCACTATATATGTGCCCCAACATTCAAATGGCCACGACGCAATTGTCGGGTGTAGCACATTTGGAGGTTGATGTAGAACCACTCCGTGCACTTGGCATTGGTGACGGCTCTTGGCGATTTTCATGCGGTCGGTCATCATCGAGGGCCGGTAGTACCCTAGTCTTTTAATTTTCATTTTCATCTTTGGACCCGACTAGTGAGCGCCACGGAGTCCCGAATGCACCTCTTTAACGATTTCACGGGCCTCGGACCCGCTTAGGCACCTTAGCCACATTTGATCGAAAAGACCTTCGTATAATGTGTTGTTTATTAATGCGTAAGACGGAGTTCTTTTCTTGATCCGATGGGCCAGCGACCTATCGTCCGGTAGCTTTCTCGTTTGCGGGTAGTTCATCAATGGTCGTCGCCGATCTTCTGTGTTTTCCGTCACTCTTTGCAATCGATTCTTTTTCTTTTTCGATTTGTGTATCATGTCTATGTCAAGCTGTGATAGGACTCGACGTCACGTGAACGACACTTCCACTCGATTCATCTTGCAAACGAGCAAATTCTTTTGCGAGACGGGCTAAAGCATCTCGCTAAAGCATTCTCTTTTCTAGGAATTTTGTAGATTGTCACATTTGGAATCCGTTCCAACAATTTGTATGGCATCTTGGAAGTATTGTTCGAGTCTTGGTTTAAAAATCCTGTATTGTCCGGCGATCCGTTGAATGATTAATCGTGAATCCCCGTAGATGTTGATGTCCGTTATCCCCATTTGAATGGTTAATTCCGATCCCGTTATGAGGGCTTCGTATTCGCTTCGTTGTTTGTACACGGTTCATCAAGTGGTAGGAGTATCTTAACATCCCCCGCTCCGGTGTTATAAAGATTAGCCCGATTCCTGCCTTACCGGACACTTATCACTTGCGATTCTTCGTCTTTGTGTCTTGAAGATGCTCCGTCGAAATACAATTCCCAACGTCGATCATCGGGGTCTTCTAGGCTCATTATTTGTTCATCGGCGAGATCGTCATTGAGAGGAGATTCGGCCGGCAAAGGGTGTCTTTGCGAGGAAGTCTGCTAAGACTTGTCCCTTTACGGCACGCGGAGGCACGAAAGTTATATCGAATTGCTAATAATATCATTGACCATCCGGCAAGTCCGCCGGAAAGTGTTGGACGAGTCATCAAGTATTGCAATGGATTAAACTTCGAAATCAAGTTGACCTTATGAGAAAGCATGTAGTGCACTGAGCTTTTGAGCGGCGAAGATCGAGGCCAAACAATGCTTTTCAATTGCGGGATACCTTACTTCCGTCGGGAGTAAACGACGGCTTAAGTAGTAAAGAGCATTTTCTTTACCCTCATCATTGACACAGGCTAACGGGGCTCCGAGAGAGTCGTCTAAAGCCGCGGTGTAAAGTATCGGCGGTCTACACGAGGCCGGGGCTGCTAAGACAGGAGGTGTCATTAAATATTGTTTAATGTCTTCGAAGGCCTTCCGGCATTTCTCTTCCCAAATAAATTTGGCGTCCTTTTTAACTAGTGCCGAGAAAGGCTGACACCTACCGACGAGGTTTGAGATAAAGCGTCGAAGATATGCCGGCTTCCCTTGAAAAGATCGTAGTTGTTTTAAGGTTTTGGGAGGCGGCATTTCTAAGATAGCTTTAATCTTCTCCGGATCGATTTCAATTCCACGATGTCGGACAACGAATCCTAAGAATTTCCCGGAGGTGACGCCGAAGGCGCATTTTAAGGGATTCATCTTAAGGTTAAATTGTCTTAATCGTTCGAAAACAATTCTCAAATCATACGAGTGGTTTTCCTTTACTTTGCTTTTGATGACGACATCGTCCACGTAGCACTCGACTTGATTGTGGATGAGATCATCAAAAATTCTTGTCATTGCTCTTTGGTAAGTTGCTCCTGCGTTCTTCGATCCGAATGGCATCACCGTGTAGCAAAATACTCCGATCGGCGTTACGAATGCTTGTAAGCTTTTCATCTTACGGAGCCATTTTTATCTGGTTGTATCACGAAGATCCATCCATGAATGAGAATATTTCATGTGTCGAAGCAATATCGATCATCGGTTCCGGAATCGGTAGAGGGAATTCATCTTTTGGACATGCCTTGTTTAAATCTGCGAAGTCCACACAAATTCGATCCGACCATTCTTCTTTCGGTCGGCACTACGTTGGCTAACCAAGTCGGGTATTGTTCTTCACGGACAAATTTAGCGTCTATTAGCTTTTTAACTTCGGCTATGACTTGTTGTTCGATTTCCGGACGCATTCTTCGGGACCTTGTACGGCCGGAAGCAGTAGGATCCACTCCTAACTTATGGATCGCAACCTACGGGGCTAATCACGGCATTTCATCGTAGTTCCAAGCAAAACAATCCTTAAATTCCATTAATAACTTGATTATTTCTTCGGAGTCTTCTTTATTGAGTAAGGAGCTAACAAAGGTAGGTCTAGGCTCTTCGTTAGTACCTAAGTTAACTTCAGTTAACTCATCTATTGTGGATTTAATTTCTTCTTCGAATTCGGTGGAGCGTCTCCAATTTGTAAATCTTCGAGTTCGTACTGTAGTTTCCATGCGGTTTTCATTGGACTTGCAAGTGACAACCAAGCAAAATTCGGTATCGTCAGCCGACCCTACTGTGCCGAATCCGAGTCCATACTTTGAATTGGGAGGACGGCCGGAGTTATTCCATAACTTTTCAAAATGTTGTGATTGGCCTTTTGTCCATTGTCGAGGTAAGAAACCACGTTGAATTAAATTTTGAACACGGGGAGAGTACCACTCAAAAGGTAATTCCATTAATTCGATGAAGTGACATCTTCGAATTGTACATTATTTTCGGTTTTGGAGGAAGAAGCACCACGGTAGAATTTGATCGGCTTTGCACCGTCACTACGTACCTCTTTGACCTCCATACCCTCGATCTTATTAGAATGGATCGGAGTTAGGGTCATAGTATGTACGTAGTGGTTAATCTTCTCGTACATTGATTTGTATTCTTCGTTCTTTTCATCTTCGAGGGAGATCTTGTATTGCGGCTTCTTTCGACTTATTGTTGCTTGCTTCTTGCTTGATTTCTTTTTCTTCTTCGGAACTATCATCCCAATCAACATTGATGGTTGGTTTCTTACGTCCAATTGTCCTAGTGTCTCTACCACGGCCTCGTCCCCGGCCTCGACCTCGGATGCGAGTTGTGGAGAAACCTTCACCATCTCGCCGGAAGGGAGTGGTGAGTGACTGTTGGACTAGAACTTCAGGTTCTTCGTTGTCCCGAACTTTCTTTGCTTTATTTGTTACGGTATCTCTGGAGAAGATTGTTTTCTTTGGCGGTGCATAATAAGTCGCATCTTCATGGATTCCAATTTCATGTACGGAGAATGGTTGTAAGTCTCCTTTGATGCACTCGTTCCCCTCCATCGTAATATTTGATGCACTCGATGCAGAGATGATGGTACCATCCTGTTTTCATGTATCCATGGTCGGCCCGATAGAGCGTTGAACGACGTTTCGAATCGATTATATGAAATTTTGCGGTTGTCTTTGCTAAATCACCGGTCTTCATCGGTAGCGTTATTGACCCGAGGGCTCTTTCTCCTTTACGGTTGAATCCTCTTAATAACATTTTGTCGGCCTCGAGCTCACGAGCATCAATTTCCAAGTATGCTAGTGTTCGAAGACTCATTATATTGATTGATGCTCCTGGATCCACCAATACTGCGGAGAGCGTAAACTTCCCGATTGTAAGCCGAAATGTACAACGGTCGGTTGTGATCTGCTGTCCCAAGTAGTAGGTCATTGTACGTGAAGGTGACACCTCGTTGTTCCTTTAACGAGCAAACCTCATCTAAGGAATCTCCGGCCATTTGAGCTAAGCAAATTTCCGGATCGAAGTAAGGCCTTGATCGAGCTTCTCTCATCTCCTTTGATAAGATGAGAGCATCGTAAATGCTCAGTTTGGCCGGTAGTTTCCTAAGATGGGCTAGCACGTTGTAGTCCACTTTGTTCTCCTGTGTCTCGGCTTCTTCTCGAATGGGTATGTCTTCTGCTGGGGTTGGTTCTTCTTGAACAACCACACGCTTTCCTTTGTCTTTTGGACCCATTCTCGGAGGTAGAACTTTTCCACTTCTTAGGTTGACTTCGTAATTTCTTCGAATCTAGTATTGAGTTTGTCGGTGTCTCCTCTCGAATCGGAATGACGCGGCTCTTCTGGATTATCTTCCAAATCTGAAGGCTCTAACTCTATCGTAACTGGAGCTCCTCGAAACTCACAGATAGAGTCGTTGCTTGTTGAGCTCTCGTAGCCTCCTTGATGGATGCCTTCTTCGTCATTGTGATCGTCGAGATCATGTATGATTTGAGAATTGTTGTTGGTATCGAAATCGACGCCCGGATTGTCGCTAGTTACGTAATCGTTAGAAACAGTCAAAACGTAGCCAACGCCATCACCCTTATCATTATATGATCCCACCGAAGTGAACAGATAATCATACAAAATCGAGAGGTTCGAGGGATTTCTCCCCGAATCGAAACAACTATCCTAGGATAAGCGGCCCCTAGTCTAGCCTTAGGAATCTCGGTCCCCTCTTCTTCGTCGATTTTCTTCTTCTCTTCGATTTTCTCCTGTCGAGGTGGTTCCTCCATCGCAAGTGATAGTACTCGGCTTAACGGGTCTCGAACTATGAATTGAAGCTCGCACCGAAGCGGTTCGGATGTTGTCTAAAATCTTCTTCGAAGATCTCGTCCAGGCGGTAGTCCATCCATCGTCAGTTGCATAGGGATCTATCGGAATGACGGGATCGGTTGAGATAACATTGACGGAACCTCCTTTCTGGGGTTCCTTCATGTACTCCTTCGGGATTGTTATATTTCCTTTCCGAAGGTTGTCGTTGAGCCAACTTTTGAAGGTAATGCAGTCTTACTATCTTGTGCCCGAGCATCCGATGGTAGGGGCAAAAGTTGGGATCACCTTTCTTGTTGACTTCCTCTGGTCTTTTGGGCTCCGGCGGTGGAAATCCGGAGTTTTCATTAAGCTACGGAACATCTTTAGTGCTGCTTCATTTTTGAACGGATATTCTGCTGCTCGAAGCTCCCTCGATGTACGTTGCGGACGAGACGGTTGTTCATCTTGCGGAGACGACTGATCGTTGGACCGGGGTTCTTGGTAATTTTGTTGTGGTTGCTTGCGGCCGTTACGGTGGTATTTGCATCGGTTGTTTGCCTTTGTCAGCTAGCTGCAACGACCCCGGATTTCTTTTCGAAAGTCTTCACCGGCTACGCTTGTCCGTCTTGTCGGCAAAACTTAATTGCTTCGCCTCTTCTTGCAAGCTTCCGGCCTTGCTTAACAACTTCTCAAAAGTCTTAATAGTGAATCCCTTGAGGAGAAGTGCTTATCGGGCCGTGAATGCTTTTAAGCGAGATGCCGATTGCATGTTGTTCTTGCGGTTGTGGTTCACACTTCATACTTAAATTTCTCCATCGAAGTATGTAATCCACTAGAGTTTCATTCGGCCTTTGTTTCTCTACCACTAAATCACCTATAGTGATGTGGTGTCGAGCTCCGACAAATCGCTTAATGAAGAGGCTCTCTAGCTGCGAGAATGTCTTTACGGATCCGTTGGGT
Source organism: Papilionanthe hookeriana x Papilionanthe teres (assembly GCA_022702705.1). Taxonomy (NCBI): domain Eukaryota; kingdom Viridiplantae; phylum Streptophyta; class Magnoliopsida; order Asparagales; family Orchidaceae; genus Papilionanthe; species Papilionanthe hookeriana x Papilionanthe teres. The sequence goes on along the minus strand of JAKZJZ010001023.1, from coordinate 11,248 downwards.
AATTACGCATACCGGTCGAAGGCGATCCACGACGGACTGCTAACAAGCTTGTCGGAAGAGTAGCGCATCGCTCCCGCCGGCATTGCAACAAGCGGCACGAAAGTGTGCAACATCTTGTCGGGGGTTCCCGGTTCCGTCGAAGGTCTTAAACAGAGGTGGTACGAAGCCCTTTGGGTATTGGACAGCGTCGAATTCTTCCGGGTAAGGTCTACCCGTCCGAATAGATGTCCCGTTCTTCGATTGTGCTAGGGCTTCTCGCACCTGCTGTTCTACCAAGTTCTTGATATCTTTTTCAGGGATCATACTTTGTGTTGTATCCTTTTTCGGCTGGTCATCCCCATTGACGGATGTAATCTCCTTTCCTCCGTCTACGATGTGAATGACTTCGGGGGTGTCTCTCCATGTGGTTGTACTTGACTTTGGAGAGTGGCTAGAGCTACGGCCATCTCTTCCATCCTCTTCGCCATTTGAGCGATCGTGTCGTCCTTTTCTGAAGGCTGTCTCTTCATCGGTTCCGGCTCCTCTCTTCTGCGCGAGCTGCGGGAGCACCTTGAGAAGATGATGAAGCTCGTGTCTCAACCATGTTGATTTCGCATATTCGTTGTCCATGAATTCCGATGAGTCGATCTCATCTCCGAACTTTTCTTCTCTTTCTTTTGCCAACCGTCGGATGTCGGTTCTCAATTTTTCCATGGCATCTTCTAGCGGAGCTTTCTGTGTATCTTTGTGGTTGTCATGCGATGGTTGCGGGGTCCTTTTTTCACGAGTCCCCTTCATCGCAGTAGCACTTTCTTCGATTCCGGCCTCTGGCGAGACTTTCTTTCTCGGAGCTGCTTGTTTCGATCTCAAGCGCCCCGTAGTGGGACGCCACACCATCCTTCTAGCGACGAGAGGTCTATGACCGGATGGTCACATCGGCCAAATCTTTGGAAGGTGGTATCCTCCCTAGTCCGTAACCACGATACTACGACGGGCGGGCTAGCCTTCATTCTCTTGCTTGGCTTTTCTATCATGACGGCGGGTTCTACTCGGGGCCCAAGACGGGATTTGGCCGGCACCCGCCCTATCCTTCGTAGAATTTCCGACACGGGACGAGTTTTCCTTCTTCGCTAGCTTTCTACCAAAGTTTGCGGTCGAGCGAAACGGCGTAGTTCGATTCTTTTCTTGCGGCTATCGTTGTAGTATGCGGGGCCGTGGTAATGTGGCGGCAATCTTTCGAACATTCTCTTCATCCTCTGCGGCGGAGAGGGATGGAACCTGCTTCCTCCCAAAAGTGGTATGTAGTCGGGCGGTGGTGTATATTACGGTAGCGGTGTATATTCGGTAACTGCGGAATTTCCTCCGGGAAGGCGATCTCGGCGGCTACGGCTTCCACGGCGATCCTTCTATTTCTATTTCTTCTTTGGGTCTTTGTCGGCGAAGGAATCTTCGAAGCTGGACCCGATTTCGAAGACGGAAGGTCTTACGGGAAGATCCGTACCCTCCACGGTAACGGGTTTACCATAGTTACGGATTTCTTTCCCCTTTGATTTGGCGAAGTCGGGGTAGGTGCGAAACAACTAGACCGGTGGGGGTAGTGAGAACGGTCCTCCTGCGGACGGCGGTACTCCTCCTAGTCGGGACCCTTTGCGGGGAGGAAACTCTTGGGTCGACCTAAGGTTGAACTCGAGCGGTGGTTCCTCGGCTTCGGATACCTTGTTCGTCGGTGCGAAGAGGGAGACGTCGGTGACCTTGACGTTCGTGTTTTCAAATCCTGTCCAAATCGGATGACCCCATTGTCGGGCGGCTCATCCTTATAGACGGCGAAGTCCGATCCGTTGGTGAAGGAGAAAATCGGTTTCGGGGCTTCCATTTCGCAAGGTAGATTACGGTTGTCGGTCCCGAGTTATGCTTCTTTTCTTTAGGACGAAAAGAAAGGAATTGAAAAGAGTCCGAACTCATTCTTTGTTCATGTATTTATAAGAAAGAATCATTTGTTAAAAGAATCACTTATTAGAGGGTTTGTTTATTTAGAACGGAATGTTCGAAAGGTGTAGAGAAGGTAAGGAATCGATTCAGAAAGGAAAAGAAAGTCTTAAGCAAGACTTCCCGACTCGAAGGATCACTCCTAAACTAACACCTATTGGGGGTCCACCCCACCTCAGAAATGAGGTAAAAGGATCTCGGAACCTCTCTGTTTAGGGGTGTCTAAACGGTGGCTCCTAAATCCGAGAGAATGTTGGCTATACTTGTTCAAGATAGAAATGAACATAGTATTCCAACGGAAAGAAGGGTAGTTTGATCCATTAGGGACATGGATACACTACCGATTTTGAAAACGGAATTATTTGATTATAATGGAGAGAGGAATTTTCCCAAGCGGAGTCGCCAGAAATCCTGTCGGCATATTTTTAGGTCGTGTTTTATTTTGAAGAGGGGTCGCCTAACAGAAATCTGTCGGCGAATTTTTAATTTAATTAAAATAAATAATTTGAAAAGTAGTATTTGATTTTGAAAATAATTTTAAGTTTGAAGGTTTTAAGATATGAAATTAAACCGACCTCACATCCCAAATAGTTTATATAAACGAGCACCGCACCACGAACCAGTGTATCTATCACTAAGGATAGACACATCGCTTGATGGTGGGGCTTGATTAAATAAACTAGAAGATTAGTGACATCCGTTTGGTACGCGAACCAATTTTATAAGCCGAACAAGTTTCCACAGCTTAATATGAAAACATTAAACGGGGTTTATATTACTCAGGTTCTTTAAAATTCCCTATAAGGGCAAGCCCACTATAGTTAATTACATCTTAAGTGACGGGAATCACCTAAGAAAACTCTCGATAATAATCAATGATTCGCTCTCGAGAATTTCAAAGTTTAAGGTTTTCGAAGATTGAATTTTGGAGTTTCGATAGGGAATGGATCAAATTTTTGGAACATTTTGTTTTGTGAATCCAAAGGAAGAAAGGTAGGAGAAATCAGCGATTCGAAGTGAACTTCGATAATTTCACGACTATCTATCGTTTGGCTTGAATTTAGGAAAGTCCTAATGTTTATTTGATATTTCGATCTTGCCAATTTCAATTAATTAGGGCTTATATTTGTATGATAAAATCAAGCAAATAGCTTTAGAAGATGTGAGGGTTTATTGTCGTATCGGACGACTACCTCGGAATCCTAAGACCGGTTAGGGCTTAATTTGCAATGCAAATGCCTAACGAAGAGTTGAGGATTTATGTTGCACTTAGGCAAGCTACCTCGAAGTCCTATGGCTTGGTTGTTTTAATTCTAGGAAAGTTTTGCTTGAAGTAGACTCGGAGTTTCTGTGATGACGATGGTCGTCTTTGCCCACCATGCTCCGAGCTCCTTGTTGTTGCAGAGGTTTAGTTTTAGAAACCATAAATCGGGAGTTGAGAAAAGTGTTTTGGTTTAGAGAAAATCTTAATTTCCGGGTGTTTTTTATGTTTTATTTAAAACAAATCTTAAAGTTGATTATAACGACACCGGTTAAGATCCCACGGTTCCATCCTTCGGCATCATTATTTTTATCGGATTCACTTAGTCCGGATGAATTTGCTAAACTCAGTTGAATGAGTTCCACACTTTCATTTAGACCGTGGGAAATCCCGTTAGCAACACGTAGGTTACATCATCCGAGGTATTCCCGATCATCCAACGGGACGTTTTAATTTAGTTGTAATTGTAGTTTTGTGTTACTGTTTGTGATTAAATTTTGAGTTGTTTTATATTTTGAAATGTTGTGGCGGTGAATTTTATCTTGCAATGACTTTTAACTTAATTTTGGTTTCGGTTTTAGGGGCTATCCTAAAGGTGTGGGTTTTCATGCAACTGTTGTTTTATCATGCAAGAAAAGTAAAATGCATTTGCAGATAAAGTAAATTGCAAGAAAGTAAATTGCAATAAAATAAAAGCGTACTGGAGGGTCTTCCCGTCATCCCAAGCTGCACTTAAAACACAATTAGAATATTTAAGCAAGTTCCTAGGTAAAGCTAAGGGAAAGGTTATGGTTTTCTACCAAATTCCTAATCTATAGCTAGTCGTTTCCTATGACGTTCTAGGTTCTTTGTGTTTTGGTTTAAGGACGATTTTCTTCATCGAAGAATAATCAAATTCGATTGTTCTTATAAATATCCTATCATATTGAGGAAGTGCTTAAGAAGGATCTTAAACATCTTTTCAATATTTCTAGGATTATTTTAAGTCCAAATGAATTTAATTATATAAATGAATCGATCGTCAAGAGGTTTTCGAGTCTTGTTAACTTGCTCGGTGAACTAGGACATTTGAATATCCTATGAGTGAAGTAACACTCCATTTAATGTTTCATTTAGGAGTTATAATAATCAAAGCTTTCGAGGGTAAATTAGTATTCGAATGATTTGATTTAAGTTAAAGGGTTTAAATTTGGAATAGTGTTGAAGTTGCTTTATATTTAGTTTAATTTCATTTAATTTGATTTGATGTTTAATTAATTTGATTTAATTTAATTTAATTTAATTATTTAATTTAATTTAATTTAATTTAATTTAATTTAATTATTTAATTTAATTTAATTTTTAGTTTAATTTAATTTAATTATTTAATTTAATTTAATTTAATTATTTAATTTAATTTAATTTAATTGTTTAATTTAATTTAATTTAATTTTAATTAATTTAATTTAATTGTTTAATTTAATTTAATTTAATTATTAAATTTAATTTAATCTTAATTGTTTAATTTAATTTAATTTAATTATTAAATTTAATTTAATCTTAATTTAATTTATCTTTAATTTACTTTATTTTTAATTTTAATTGAAATTTGAAAAGATTTTAATAATTTAATTAAGTCTTTTAATATTTTAAATTTGAGTTATCATTTTAATTAAAAATTGAGTATTAGTTGATATAATTAATTTAGGGATTTTTAAATTAAAGAATAAATCTCTTCCTAATAAAGATCCCTTATTTTAATAATTCCAATTTTATTATTCTTCCAAATTTAATCTATTATTTAATTAAAGTTTAATCATTTTAAAGTTATTTAATGGGTTTCTACCCTTTAATTATTTAAATTTCAATCATCCAAATCAGATTAGGATCAAATATTTTACTTGTTAATTTTTATTAAACCTAAAGTTTTAATTAAGGGTTAAAAGTTTAATTACCATTTTACCCCTTAAGCTTAATAATTTCATAACTCACTAAATTAAACTTAAATGAATTTAAAATTTTTATGTAACTTCACTCATATGTCAATAAAGACATGAGAGGAGAAAATGTGATTTTTCTGTATTTAATTTATTTATATAATTATTTTTGGTGGAAAATAGAGATTTTCAAGGAAAATTTGATAACATGACCAAGGGAAAGTTTCTGTCCTTAAGAAAATTAGGGGACATTCCTAATGACCGAGAGAAGCACTTGGACCAATTTTGGTGATTTTTTGAATTATATTATTTTTATTATAATTATTTTGAGTTTTGGAGTGTTAATTAATTTAAAAATAAGATAAATGTTGAAAAATGGATTTTATATTTTTCAAAAATCTCTCTGATATCAAGGAAACCAGAGAAACAAATTTTGCAATTTTCTGATTTTTCTATGATTTATAATAATTATTTTAGTGAAAATGCTAGAAAATACATTTTTTTAATTTTAAAATTACCCTAGGGCTTTAAAATTTAATATCTCACTAAATAGACTTAGGAAAAATGTGGGATTTGTTCCTAAGTGATTAAAATTCAAAATGTGACATTTTGGTGAATTTTATTATTTTTGTGATTTTTATTATTTTTTAATTATTAAAAATATTAAAATATTATTAAAAATCAACTTTTTTAGAAAATTGAAATTTTAATTTTCTTAGGTTCCCCTGATATCAGAGAGGCTCCAAAACCAATTTGGTGAATTTTTAAAAAGTATTTTAAAAGTTATGAATTTTTAAAGTTTTAAATGGCTAAGTGGCTTAATCAACCCAATTAGTGGGGCTAACCAAGTCCAATTGACCTCAAATTTTTATGGTGGATTCCTCTGATCCTAAAGGTCAGTGGAGAATTGATTTCAAGTCAATTTGATACCTGGTTAACTCTAATTAATTAAAGACCTATTTTGGGTGTTTAAGCCGATTAGGGTTAATCCGAGTGAATTAACTCAAGTCCTATTTTTCCTAGAGTTCTCTGGTCATAAGGAACATCACCAAATATTTCTAGAATTTATTTCACAACATGCTAATTTTTGGAATTAAAATACTCAAAACAGCAACATGCATTTGAAAAATAAATAACTTTTCACGGAGATGGCCTCGACCTTGGAAAATTCAGGGAATGTTCCCAAGTTCAGAGGCTTCAAAAGCCCTATGGTCTCATGCCATGGTGAATTGTATACATGCATGGAGAATTAAATGTATGCAGAGAGTAAATAAATCATAAAAAATAAAATACTTAATTAAATTAAATGATTTCTTTTCCACATTATTCTCCTCTGTTCACTTGAGCAAGGGGGTATTTTTATTTTATTTTTGTGATTTTTCTACACAAAGATATGGATTTTTGAAGTTTAGGGAATTAAATAAATAAGAAAATACCCTAATTTTCTATTTATCCACGCGGCGCCGGCGAAAGCCTCGGCGACTCCGAACGCACACGCGTCGCGCCTCCCATTCGACGCCGCCACCTGAGTCGGCGGCCGGGCCCCGCGGTTCTCGTACCGTCTCTCGGTCCGACGCAATCACTGGCCGTCCGTGCGCGCGTGTATCGAATGGACGGCATCCGTTCATCGTCCCCAAGTGTTCTCACTCGAGAGCCGTCCACACTAAATCCCTAAGATCTCGCTCGATTCTCGATGGATTTTCATGTTCTTATGCTCTATGGATTCGTCTTGAAGAGACGAATACATCTATACGGCTAACATGCATTGAAACTAAGGCATTCGAAATGAAGAATCTTCGGAAGCTCGGGATGAAGAATTAGCTCATACCTTGGCTCGGAGAAGTGTGGCTTCGATGCGAGAGTTGTTGCACCTTCGATTGGGTCCCGGCAAGCTCCGGATGAAGTCTCCCGGTGCAGTGAATTGTCCGGATATGATTTCGACCAAGCCCGATCACAAAGCTTGGAGGCTGGAGCAAGCTGGGTGGCTCTGGAGATGGGGCTTTTGGTGGTGGACACCTTCCCTTGGTACGGTGAAGGTGTAGAGCCAATCGATTTGGGAATTGGCTCACTGTGGAGAAGTGTCCTGGTTTTTGGGCTAAAGTTTGAGCTCGAAATTGGGCTCGGCTAGAAGGAATTGGGGGTTGGAATTCGGTGGGGATCGGGTGCTCTATGTGTAGAGAGTGATGCGGAGTGATTTTGGCAGAGTTTCCTAAGGTTTTGTTTCGGCTCCTCTCATGGCCGAGAGGGGTGGAGTTTAAATAGGAGAGGGTGGAAGGCCTCTCGGAGGGAGTTAGGGCTTGGGATCGAGCTGCTGCTGGTGAGGAGAAGATCGGCCATGGTGACCACTAGGCATGGGGCGGCTCGGCAAGTGAGAATTTCATTGTTGGCTCACATGTGAGCTCTCGGCCATGGTGTTTTCCGGCGGCACGGTGGCGGCCGGCCGACGGCAATGGTCACCATCTTGGTCGGGTGGGTCGGGGTCGGGGTTTAGTGTAGGCGATTGAGGTTTGACATGTGTAAAGGAGTTTGATTTAAATGGAATGGGAGAAGGCTCACTTTGGCTTGGTTTGGGTCAACCCACCATTTTGGGCTTGGTGCACCCTTCCAAGCTCGATTTTGAGCTGAGGGAATCATTTAGGTCGGCTTAGAAGGAGTGGTGAAGTCTCCATCCATGATGAGGTGGCTAAACATGGTTTAGTGTGTGACATGATTAAGGTAAAAAAGGGTTAAAGCGAGGTTTAAGAAAGAACTCCCTCTTCTTGCCATAAATGGACTAATGACAAGTCAAAGCCCTCATGGCTTCATGTGGCTTGAGAATGGCTTGTTCATGGCTTCATTTGGCTTGGGAAAAGGTTGATTTGTTTCATGAAAAGGGTTTTAAGAATTTTGGATGTTTTGATGGAAATTTGTATGAAACTTGATTTGGAATAATTTGATGGTGACTTTAGGACTTAGGTAATGGATTTAATTAAATGGATGACAAATGGAGATGTCATGTGGGCTTTAGGGTAGATTTGGGCTTTTGAATTTTGAAGGAAATGGGCTTTTAAGAAGGTTTAAGGGAAGTGGGCTTTTAAGTTTAAGGATGTGTTCATGGATGGGAATTTTTGTAGAGGTTTGGGCCAAATAGTTGTTGGTTTTGGTTTAGGGATGTTTCATGAATAACTTGAAATAGATTTAAGGTGGTTTGGGTTTGAATTGGGTTGAATTTGGGTTTATTTGGTAAATGGGCCAATGTAGGTCAAATTGGGCTAACTTGGGCCAATGTTGGGCTAGGGTTGAAATTGATGTAAAATAAATATTAAGAAATGTTTATGGGAATGTTTCAAAGAGGTTTTGGCTTTGGTTGGGTTTTAATTTTGAGGTTTGGGCCTATTTGGGTTAGATTTGGGTTTAGGTCGAAATTGGGCTTTTTGATTTTGGGTTGAATTTGAGTGGGGTTTGGGTCAAAATCTTGGGCAAATCATGTTAGTGTTTTGTTTATGAGGATGTTAAGGAAGGTTTAGAAAAGATTTGGGGTTAATTGGAGTTGAATTGGGTTAGTTTGGGCTAAGTTTGGGTCATGGGTCCAAATTTGGGCTTTAAGGCCCAAAGTGAAATTGGATCCAAATGTCAATCAAATTGGACTTGGATTTGGTCTAAATTGGTATTGTGAATGTTGAATTGAAGTTTAGAATTGAATTGGACCAAAATTGGGGTCAATTGGGTATGTTTGGTTTGACATTGGGTCCACTTTGGGTTAAAATGGGTCAATTTGGGGGTTTTGACAAAAGTAGGGTAAATTGACAAAATTGGCCCATGGTGTAGTTGGACAAAATGAAATTGGGAATATTTGGGATTTTCTGGAATTTTCTGGGAATTTTCTGAATTTTTGGATTTTTAGGCCAAGAAGGGTATTTTGGGTATTTGGAGGGTATTGGGAGGTATTTTTGGAATTTTTGATATTTTTGGATATAGATAGTCAATTTGAGTGGTGTAGAAATGTTTGGGAATAATTTTGAAGAATTTTAGGTAATTTGGAAATTTTGCAAAAATTTGGGTAATTCAAGGGTTTTGGGTAGGTTTAGTAGGTGTAGGGTCCCGGGGGTCAAAAATTGAAAATTTGGGAAATTGAAGATTGGGTGAATTTGGGTGGGGTGAAATCATTTTGGTTGAGCCATGAAGCCATTTCAAGCCCATATGAGCCATGAAAGGACTCATTTGAGGCATTCACTTATGTTGTTCACTAACCCTCTTAGCGAGGGCTTAGGGGTTAAGGACCATCCATGTGAATCACCTACATGAGTCAGGAGGTCAAGTTGGGTATGGGTGTGGTTTTAGGAAGTGTGTGGAAATGTAGTGTGTAAGTGTAGTGTATGTCGGCCCCTTCACTGGACCGGGCCACCTGGGGCGGTCTCAAGGCCGAAGAGTCCTATGGGAACTCAACCTTTAAACTTCCATATTTGATTTCGACCCTCTAGGTGATTAGGGGTTTATAGTCGAGTTTGTGGAGTTTGCGGGGAGTTTAGAAGTGGTTTGAATTTCTAAAAGGCGGGTCCCGATTCTAGTCCTCTAAGATAGTCGAAAGGAAAAGCCTGAAGGCTAGATCCTAAGCACTAAAAAGAAGAAAAGGAAGACCTCATCAAAAATGAGGTCGACGGATCCACCTAGCCATGACGGAGTATCCACGGTGGGTTTCCCTTCCTGTCTTCTGCGAAGTTGTAGCGACATCCACATTGTATTGTAATTCTCCCTTTCCCTGGCATCCATCTCCGGGGTTACGAGTAAGTGTTTTCTCTTAGGCGGCCCGCTCGGCCCATTCTTTTCAAATCCCGGATGCAGTCCACGATTTGTTGTTGTTCGTATTCTGAGAACACGTCTGTATCTAGCTCGAGGCCGTCTAGTATATTAATCCTCCTGCCTCTGATTCTCTCGAAGTATTCAAAAATTTTCTTCTCGACATTCTGCATCCTTTCTAGCTCGTATTCTGGAATAATCTGCAAATGGCGAGGCCTGGTGACGTATTGTGGGATATACGGCTCAATCCCTTCACGTTCTCCTGCATACCTCAGCTTCTCGAGGATGGTGTCCGTCGGGACATCCTCCGGGGTTGCTTCTGCAACAAGGTTATCTGGTGGCGTGGTACCCTTCCTTCTTCTGATCTTCTTGAGATTTCCCTGGTCTCTTCTGTTATCCTAGGAGCTGGCCACCTTTCTTCAGGTACCTGGTGAACTGTCGTCCTTGAAGTATATGTACTGCGATGCATGAATTGCCTCGTCGCGCTGGTCCACTGCTAGTTTGGTTAACATCTTGCGGATACGGTGATTTTTATTTCTTCGCTGAGTTGCTGTGAGAGTAGCTCTTCGTACTTCCTGAATCTCTGTGGGCGCGGCAGCGACAAGCCTGCCCTCTATCGTAGCGACTACGGACTTGATCCTCTTGTCTTCTTCGAGTGCTTGTTTTCTTTTTCTTCTTCTGCTGGATTGGTGGCTTGGGCCACCCACTTTCATTCTTGTCCGATCGGGCGGTTCCTCTCGATCAGCGGGACCCGGTCACTTTCCTCGTATTGTGAGGCCTGTCGGTGCGAAGTGCGAGTCAATCTCTATTATCCCTCCATCTTTCACCCTCTTTTCGTCGAGTGCGAGGCTTACGCCATTTCTAAAGTTCGGGACCAACCGCCCGTTCGACATTTCCCTGCGAAAAGACAAGGAAAAGGATCGGGGTCGTCTAAGAACAAGAACATTAAGAAAATGTTTATTAAAGACAGTTTTTTTTATTACTTCTTGTATTTTTAAATTTAACAAGAATGAAGTGGGATAAGATCAGGAAAGAGATTTCGATATGGAAGAGAAAACAAGGAAAACTTTATTATCATGATTTTATTTATTTTAGCACATTTTTTATTATTTTTGGGTTCGGACCCAGTCATAAGTAACTACTTCACCCGTGCTTCTAGGGTTGAAAAATCCATTCCTTCGAAACATTAGGTAGAATAATACTTCTTCAAGTATCGTCCGTTGATCGGAAGCATATGTCGTTCTCCTTGGCAATTCACTAGCTGGTAGGAGCCTCCTGAGTATACTGCTTCAACCACAAACGGCCCTTCCCAAGTGGGTTCAAATTTTCC
>JAKZJZ010001022.1:0-33003 GCA_022702705.1 Papilionanthe hookeriana x Papilionanthe teres | reverse complement strand
TCACCGTCCGGCTATGAAGCTCTTCTCGGCTCTACTCGGGACCCAATCATTTTCTTCATACCGTAGGCCGGTCGGTGTGAAGTCGAATCAATTTCTATCACTACTCCATCCTTCACCCTCTTTTCATCGAGTGCGAGACTCACGCCATTTTTAAAGTTTAGGACCAACCGCCCGTTCGACATTTCCCCGCAAAGAAGACAAGGAAAGGATCGTGGCCGTACTAAGAACAAGAACATTAAGAAAATATTTACCACTGAAGATTCTTATTGTCTTATTTTAATTTTAATTTTTAAGGAAAGTAGGAAAAGATGAAGAAAGATCAGGAACAAGATTTGATTTGAAAGGAAGGGTAAAACTTTATTATTATGATTTCACGTATTTCATTTTTAGCACATATTTTTTTATCCATTTTTATGTTTTTGGGTTCGGACCCAATCACAAAGTGATTGCTTCACCCGTGTTTCTAGGGATAAGACTCTATTTTAGAGGCCACCCTTCGAAACATCAAGTTGTGTAATACTTCTTCAAATACTGTCCATTGATTGGAAGCATTTGTCGTTCTCCTCGGCAATTCACAAGTTGGTAGGAGCCTTCCGAGTAGACTCGCCTCGACCACAAACGACCCTTCCCAAGTCGGCTCAAATTTACCTCCTATCTTGCGATGTGCAAGAATAGGTCTTCCGAGAACAAGAACTAAGTCACCAACTTTGAAAGTTCTTGGGCGAACCAGCTTATCATGGGCTCGGATCATCTTAGCTTGGTACGGTTCCAAATTTTGCTTCGCGTCGCATGTCTCTTCCCTTCCAAGCTTTCCAGTTCTTCCAGTCGTAATCTGACATTTTCTTTTGTAGTAATTTTATTTGCAACTGCAATTCTGAGTGATGGAAGCTGAACCTCCAAAGGTAAAACTGCCTCGGACCCGTACACTAAAGTGTAAGGCGTAGACTGAGTAGGAGTCTTGAAAGTTGTCCTGTAGGCCCATAAGGCTTCTAACAACTTCTCGTGCCAATTTCTCTTATTGTCGTCCAAATTTTTCTTTAGAATTTGAACGAGAGTTTTATTAAAAGCCTCGGCCAAGCCGTTTGCTCTTGGGTAATAGATCATTGAGTATCGCCAATCGATCCCATGTCTTCTGACCAAATTGTTCATCTTTGTACTTTTAAATGCAGACCCGTCATCTGAAATGATTCTGCGCAGTACTCTGAAACGGTATACAACTTGATTTTTGAAAAACTGTAGCACGTGGTGTGCCTTTACTTCTCTGAGTGGAACTGCTTCTGCCCATTTAGAAAAGTAGTCCGTAGTCGCAAGGATGAAGCGATGTCCTCTTGAAGAAGGCGGTTCCATCGGACCCACTATATCCGTGCCCCAACACTTAAATGGCCACGACGCAATTGTCGATGTAGCACATTTGGAGGTTGGTGTAGAACCACTCCGTGCACTTGGCACTCGGTGACGGCTCTTGGCGACTTTCATACGGTCGATCATCATCGAGGGCCGATAGTACCCTAGTCTTTTAATTTTCATTTTCATTTTCGGACCCGACCGATGAGCGCCACAAAGTCCCGAGTGTACCTCTTTGACAATTTCACGAGCCTCGGACCCGTTCAGGCATCTTAACCACATCTGATCAAAAGACCTTCTGTATAAAGTATTGTTTATTAATGCATAAGACAGAGTTCTTTTCTTGATTTGATGGGCTAATGACTTATCGTTCGATAATTTACCTGTTTGCAGGTAGTCTATTAGTGGTTGACGCCAATCTTCCGTGTTTTCCGTCACCGCCGCAATCGATTCCTCTCGCTTTTTTATTTTCGTATCATATCCATGTCGAGCCGTGATAGGACTCCGTCGTCCTTGAACCGACACTTCAACCGACTCATCTTGTAAGCGGGCAAATTCTTTTGCAAGGCGAGCTAGTGCATCCGCGAGAGCATTTTCTCTTCCGGGGATCTTGTAGATTGTTACATTCGGAATTTGTTCCAACAGTTTCATGGCATACTGAAAGTATTTCTCGAGTCTTGGCTTTAAAATTTTGTATTGTCCTGCGACCTGTTGAATGATCAACTGAGAATCTCTGTAGATGTTGATGTTCGTTATTCCCATTTGAATGATTAGTTATAGTCCTGCTATGAGGGCCTCGTATTATGCCTCGTTGTTTGTGCACGGCTCTGTTAAGTGGTAGGAGTATCTTAATATCCCCCGCTCCAGTGTTATAAAGATTAGTCCGATTCCTGCTTTACCGGGCACTATCGTTTGTGATTCTTTGTCTTTCTGTGCTGAGGACGCTCCGTCGAAGTATAGTTCCCAACGTTGATCATCGGTGTCTTCTAGGCTTATTATCTGCTCGTCAGGCAAATCGTAGTTGAGAGGCGAATCTGCCGGTAAAGGTTGTGCTGCAAGGAAGTCAGCTAGTACTTGTCCCTTTACGGTGCGAAGAGGAATGAAAGTTATATCAAATTGCAATAGTATCATCGACCACCTGGCAAGTCTGCCAGAAAGTGTCGGTCTGGTCATCAAATATTGCAACGGATTAACTTTTGAAATGAGGTTGATCTTATGAGAAAGCATGTAGTGCCTGAGCTTTTGAGCGACGAAGATCAGGGCCAAACAATGATTCTCAATCGAAGGATACTTTACTTCCGTCGGCAATAGACGGCGGCTTAAGTAATAAAGAGCATTTTCTTTTCCCTCGTCATTAACCTGGGCTAGCAGGGCTCCGAGAGAGTCGTCTAAAGCCGCGGTATAAAGTATTAACGGTCTACCCGAGACTGGGGCTGCTAAGACAGGAGGTGTCATTAAATATTGCTTAATGTCCTCGAAGGCCCGTTGGCATTTCTCTTCCCAAACGAATTTGGCATCCTTTTTAACTAATGCCGAGAAGGGTCGACACCTACCTGACAAGTTCGAGATAAAGCGTCGAAGATATGCCAGCTTCCCTTGAAAGGATCGTAGTTGTTTTAAGGTTTTGGGAGGCGGCATCTCTAAGGTAGCTTTAATCTTTTCCGGATCAATTTCGATTCCGCGATGTTAAACAACAAATCCTAAGAATTTCTCGTAGGTGACGCCGAAGGTGCATTTTAAGGGATTCATCTTAAGGTTGTATTGCCTCAGTCGCTCGAAAACAATTCTCAAATCATACAGGTGATCTTCCTTCGCGTTGCTTTCGATGACCACATCGTCCACGTAGCACTCGACTTAGTTGTGAATGAGATCATCGAAAATCTTTGTCATTGCTCTTTGATATGTTGCTCCTGCGTTCTTTAGTCTGAATGGCATTACTGTGTAGCAATACACTCCGATCGGCGTTCTGAAAGCTGTGAGCCTTTCGTCATCTGATGCCATCTTTATCTGGTTGTATTCTGATGATCCATCCATGAATGAAAATATTTCATGTGTTGAAGCAATGTCGATCATCAGTTCTGGGATTGGCAGTGGAAATACATCCTTTGGACATGCTTTATTTAAATCCCTGAAGTCTACACAGATTCTGATCTGACCATTTTTCTTTATGACTGGTACCACGTTGGCTAACCAAGTAGGGTATTGTTCTTCACGGACAAATTTAGCATCGATTAGCTTCTTAACTTCGGTTATTACTTGTTGCTCAATTTCTAGACGCATTCTTCTGGGAGCTTGTCTGACTGGAACAGAAGTAGGATCTACTCCTAACTTGTGAACTGCGACTTCTGGAGCTAATCTCGGCATTTCATCGTAACTCCAAGCAAAACAATCCTCGAATTCCATTAATAGCTTGATCATTTCCTCGGAATCTTCTTTATTTAGTAAGGAGCTAACAAAGGTTGGTCTAGGCTTTCGCTAGTACCTAAGTTAACTTCCATTAACTCGTCTATTGTAGATTTGATTTCTTCTTCGAATCTCGGTGGAGCATCTCCGATCGGTAGATCTTCGAGGTCCTCTCGAAGCTTCCAAGCCGGCCTTTATTAGGCTTGCAAGTGACAACCAAGCAAAAATTTGTATCGTCAACTGAACCTACTATGCCGAATCTGAGACCATGTTTTGAATTGGGAGGCCGACCGGCATTGTTCCATGGTCTTTCAAAATGTTGTGATTGACCATTTGTCCATTGTCGATGCAATACACCACGTTGAATTAAATTTTGAACACAGGGAGAGTACCACTCAAACGGTAATTCCATTAATTCGGAAGAAGCGACATCTTCAAATTGTACATCTTTTTCATTATTGGAAGAAGGAGTACCACGGTAAAATTTGATTGGTTTAGCGCCACCGCCATTCACTTCCTTGACCACCATACCCTCGATCTTATTAGACTGGATCGGGGTCAGGGCCATAATGTACATGGTAGTTAATCTTCTCGTACATTGATTTATATTCTTCATTCTTTTCATCTTCGAGGGAGAACTTGAATTGTGGTTTCTTCTGGTTTATTGTAGCTGCTTCTTTCTTGATTTCTTCTTCTTCTTCGCAGCCGTTCTCCCAATTCACGTTGATTACCGGCTTTTTCTGTCCAATTGTCCCAACGTTTCTGCCACGACCTCGTCCCCAGCCTCGACCTCGGGTGCAAGTTGTGAAGAACCCTTCACCAACTCACCGTAAGGGAGTGGTGAGTGACTGTTGGACTAGAACTTCAGGTTCTTTGTCATCTTGAACTTCTTTTGCTTCATTTGGCATGGTATTTCTGGAGAAGAATGTTTTCTTTGGAGGCGCGTAGTAGGCTGCATCTTCATGAATTCCAATTTCATGTATGGAGAAAGGTTGCACGTCACCTTTAATGCACTGTTCTCCTCCATCGTAGCATTTTATGCACTGATGCAGAGACGACGGTACCATCCGGTTCTCATGTATCCACGGCCGGCCCGAGTAGTGCGTTGAACGATGTTTCAGAATCAATTATATGGAATTTTGCGGTCGTCTTTGTTAAATCACCGGTCTTCATCAACAGCGTTATTGATCCAAGGGCTCTTTCTCCTTTCTGGTTGAATCCTCTTAGTAACATCTTGTCCGCTTCAAGCTCGCGAGCATCAATTTCCAAGTATGCTAACGTCCGAAGATTCATTATGTTGATCGACGCTCCCGGATCCACCAATACTCGCGAGAGCGTAAACTTTCCAATTGTAACTGAAATGTACAATGGTCGGTTGTGATCGGCTTTCCCAAGTAATAGATCACTGTCCGCGAAGGTAACACCTCGTTGTTCCTTTAACGAGCAAACCTCATCTAAGGAATCTCCGGCCATCTGAGCTAAACAAATCTCTGGATCAAGTAAGGCCTTGATCAGAGCTTCCCTCATCTCTTTTGATAAGATGAGAGCGTCGTAGATGCTCAGTTTGGTTGGTAGTTTCCTAAGATGGGCTAGCACATTATAGTCCACTTTGTTACCATGTGTTTTCGTTTCTTCTCGAATGGGCAATTCTTCTGCTGGGGTGTCGGCATATTTTTAGGTTATGTGTTTTATTTTGAAAAGGGAGTCGCCTACAAAAATTGTCGGCGAATTTTAATTTAATTTAAATAAATAATTTGAAAAGTAGTATTTGATTTTGAAAATAATTTTAAATTTGAAAATTTTAAGATATGAAATCAAACCGATTTCACATCCCGAATAGTTTATATAAACGAGCGCCGCACCACAAACCGTGTATCTATCCCGAAGAATAGACACACTCGCTCGATAATGGGGCTCGATTAAATAAACTAGAAAGGTTTGTGACATCCGTTTGGTCCGCGAACCAATTTTATAAGCCGACAAATTCCCTCGCTTAATATGAAACTATTAAACAGGGTTTATATTACTCGGGTTCTTAAAGTTCCCTATAAGGGCAAGCCCCTATAGTTAATTACATCTTAAGTGACGGGAATCACCTAAGAAAACTCTCGATAATAATCAATAATTCCGCTCTCAAGAATTTCAAAGTTTAAGTTTTCAAAAGGATTGAATTTTGGAAATTTCAATAGGGAATGGATCGAATTCGAACATTTTTATTTTGGGAATCCAAAGGGAGAAAAGTAGGAGAGATCACGGATTCGAAGCGGACTTCGGTAATCTCCCGACTATCCTATTGTTTCGCTTGGATTTAGGAAAGTCCTAATGTTTATTTAATGTTTTAATCTTGCCAATTTTAATTAATTAGGGCTTATATTTATATGATAGAATCATACAAATCGCCTAGAAGATATGAGGGTTTATGTCGTATCGGACGACTACCTCGGAATCCTAAGACCGGTTAGGGCTTAATTTGCAATGCAAATGCCTAACGAAGAGTTGAGGATTTATGTTGCACTAGTGCAAACTACCTCGAAGTCCTATGGCTTTGTTATTTAATACTAAGAAAGTTTTGTTGAAGTAGGTTCAAGTTTTGCCGACGACGATGGCCGTGCCGCCCACCATGCTCCGAGCTCCTTGTTGTTGCGATGTTTAGTTTTGGAAATCATAAATCGGGAGATGAGAGAAGTGTTCGGTTTAGAGAAGTCTTAATTTCCAAGTGTTTTTGTGTTTTAATTAAAACGGATCTTAAAGTTGATTAAACGTAACCGATTAAGATCCCACGGCTCCGTCATCCCGACACCGTTATTTTCATCGAATTCACTTAGTCCGTATGAATTTGCTAAACTCAACTAAATGAGTTCCGCACTTTCATTTAGACCGTGGGAAATCCCGTTAGCAACACGTGGGTTACATCATCCGAGGTATTCCCGATCATTCAATGAGACGTTTTAATTTAGTTGTAGTTGTAGTTTTGTGTTCGTTTGTGATTAAATTTTGAGTTGTCTTATATTTTGAAATGTTGTGGAGGTGGATTTTATCTTGTAGTGTCTTTTATTTTAATTTTGGGTTTCAGTTTTGGTTTTCGTCCTAAAGGTGTCGGTTTTCATGCAACTGTTGTTTATCATGCAAGAAAAATAAAGTGCATTTGCAACAAAATAAACTGCAATAAAATAAAAGCGTACCTGGAGGGTCTTCCCGTCATCTCAAGCTGCACTTAAAACACAGTTAGAATATTTAAACAAGTTCCTAGGTAAAGCTAAGGGAAAGGTTTATGGTTTTCTACCAAATTCCTAATCCTATAGCTAGTCATTTCCTATGACGTCTAGGTTCTTTGTGTTTTTGGTTTGAAGACGATTTTCTTCATCAAAGAACAATTAAGTTCAATTGTTCTTGTAAATATCCTATCATATCGAGGAAGTGCTTAAGAAGAATCTTAAACATCTTTTCAATATTTCTAGGATTGTTTCAAGTCCAAATAAATTTAATTGTGTAAATGAATCGATCGTCCGAGGTTTTCAAGTTTTGTTAACTTGCTCAGTTGAACTAGGACACTTTGAATGTCCTATAAGTGAAGTAACATTTTAATGTTCTATTTAGGAGTTATGATAACTAAAGCTCCTAAGGGCAAAATGATTCTTAATGATTTGTGATTCAAATTTAAGTTCAAATTAATGATTTAAGTTTGGAATAGTGTTCAAGTTATCTTAGATTTATTCCTTCATGTCTTAAGTGAGGTTATTTATTTTAATTTAATTTATTTAATTTTAATTTAATTTATTTAATTTAATTTGATTTGATTTAATTTAATTCAATTTAATTTATTTGATTTAATTTCTTAATTTAATTTAATTTAATTTTAATTTAATTTAATTTAATTTTAATTTAATTTAATTTAATTTCATTTAATTTAATTTAATTTAATTTAATTTTATTTATTTATTTTATTTAATTTAATTTAATTTAATTTTATTTATTTATTTAATTTAATGTATTTAATTCATTTAATTTAATTTAATTTGTTTATTTAATTTAACTTAATTTTAATTTAATTTAATTCAACTTTTAATCTTAATTTAATTTAATTTAATTGAAATTTTTGAAAGAGTTTAATGATTTAATTTAATTTAATGATTAAGTCTTTTAATATTTTAAATTTGAGTTATCACTTTAATTAAGAATTGAGTATTAATGAGATGATTAATTTAGGGATTTTTAAATTAAAGAATAAATCTCTTCCTAATAATATCCCTATTTTAATAATTCCAAATTTATTATTCTTCCAAATTCAATTAATTATTTACTTAAAGTTTAATCATTTTAAATTACTTAATGGGTTTCTACCCTTCAATTATTTAAATTTCAATCATCCAAATCAGATTAGGATCAAAATATTTTACTTGTTAATTTTTATTAAACCTAAAGTTTTAATTAAGGGTTAAAATTTTAATTACCATTTTGCCCTTTAAGCCTAATAATTTCATAACTCACTAAATTGAACTCAAATGAACTTGAAATTTTTATGAGACTTCACTCATATGTCAATAAAGACATGAGAGGAGAAAATGTGATTTTTCTGCATTTAATTTATTTATATAATTATTTTTAGTAGAAAATAGGAATTTCCAAGGAAAATTCAATGACATGACCAAGGGAAAGTTTCTGTCCTTAAGAAAATTAGGGGACATTCCTAATGACCATAGGACCACTTGGACCAAATTTTGTAATTTTTTGAATTATATTTTATTTATTAGAATTATTTTAAGTTCTGGAGTATTAATTAATTTAAAAATAACATAAATGTTGAAAAATGAATTTTATAATTTTTAAAATTCTCTCTGATATCAAGGATTCCAGAGAACCAAACTTTACAATTTTCTGATTTTTCTTTGATTTATTATAATTATTTTGGTGAAAATGCTAGAAAATATATTTTTTTAATTTTAAAATTACCCTAGAGCTTTAAAAATTAATATCTCACTAAATAGACCTAGGAAAAATATGGGACTTGTTCCTAAGTGATTGACATTCAAAATATGACATTTTGGTGAATTTTATTATTTTTGTGATTTTTATTATTTTTTAATTATTAAAAATATTAAAATAATATTAAAAATCAACTTTTTTAGAAAATTGAAATTTTAATTTTCTTAAACTCCCCTGATATCAGAGAGACTCCAAAACTAATTTGGTGAATTTTTGAAAGACATTTTGAAAGTTATGAATTTTTTAAAGTTTAAAATGGCTAAGTGGCTTAATTAACCCAATTAGTGGGGCTAACCAAGTCCAATTGACCTCAAATTTTTATGATGGGTTCCTCTGATCCTAAAGGTCAGTGGAGAATTGATTTCAAGTCAATTTGATCTATGGTTAACTCTAATTAATTAGGGGTCTATTTTGGGTGTTTAAGCCAATTAGGGTTAATCTAAGTGAATTAACTCAAATCCTATTTTTCCTAGGGTTCTCTGGTCATAAGGAACATCACCAAATTTTCCTAGAATTTATTTCACAACATGCTAATTTTTGAAATTAAAATACTTAAAACAACAACATGCATTTGAAAAATCAATAACTTTTCACAGAGATGGCCTCTCGACCTTGGAAAATTCAGGGAATGTCCCTAAGTTCGGAGACTTCAAAAGCCCTATGGTCTCATGCCATGGTGAATTGTATACATGCATGGAGAATTAAAACAATGCAGGGAGTAAATAATTAATTAAAAATAAAATACTTGATGAAATTAAATGATTTCTTTTCCACATTATTCTCCTCCGTTCACTGAGCAAGAGGGTATTTTTATTTTATTTTTGTGATTTTTCTACACAAAGATATGGATTTTTAAAGTTCCGGGAATTAAATAAATAGAAAATATTCCTATTTATCTACTTATCCACGCGGCGCCGCGTCAACCTCGGCAGCTCCGAAATGCCGCGTGGCGCGCTCCCATTCGACGCCGCCATCCGAGTCGGCAACCCGGGCCCCGCGGTTCTCGTACCGTCTCCCGGTCCGACGCCATCCGAGCCGTCCGTCCGCGCGTGTATTAAATGGACGCGCATCCGTTCATCGTCCATGACCGGTGTGATCCCGTGACCGTCCACACTCTAACCCTAAGAACTCACTCGATTCTCAATGGATTTTCGTGTTCTTATGCTCTATGGATTCGTCTCGAAGAGACGAACACATCCATACGGTAAACATGCATTGAAATTAAGGCATTTGAAATGGAGAATCTCCGAAGCTCGGGATGAAGAATTAGCTCATACCTTTGCTCGGAGAAGTGAAGCTTCGATCCGAGAGTTGTTGCACCTTCGATTGGATCCCGGCAAGCTCCGCATGAAGTCTCCCGGTCCGGTGAATTGTCTAGGTCGAACTTCGACCACGACTCGATCACAAAGCTTGGAGTCCGGAGCAACCGGGTGGCCCGGAGATGGGGCTTTTGCTGGTGGACACCTTCCCTCGGTCCGGTGAAGGTGTAGGACCAATCAATTTGGGGATTGGTTCACCGTGGGGAAGTGTCCCGGTTTTGGGCTTGGATTTCAACTCCGAAATCGAGCTCGCAGAGAAGAAATGGCAGGGGGATCTCACTTGGGGATCAAGTGCTCTGTGTATGAGGAGGGGTCCGGAACAATTTTGGCGAGTTTTGGCAAGGTTTGTGCAACTCTCCTTTCATGGCCGTGAGGGGGTGGTGTTTAAATAGGCATGGTCGGAGGGCCTCCCGGGGGAGTTAGTGGCTTGGGATCGACCGTGCTCGGTGAGGAGAAGAACAGCCATGGTGACCACTAGGCATGGGGCAGCTCGACGAAGGAGAATTCCAAAGTTCGGCTCCTCCCAAGGTTTCGGCCATGGTGTTTTCCGGCGGCCCGGTGGCTGGCCGGCCGTGCACCGGTCACCATCTTGTTCGGGTGGGTCGTGGCGGGGGTTTGGTGTATTCAATTGAGGTTTGACATGTGTAAAGTGGTTGAATCGAAGTAGAAAGGGAAGAGGCTATTTTAGCTTCAATTTGGTCAACCCATTGGTTTGGGTTGGGTGCACCTCCCCATGGCCTGATTTTGGGCTGAGAGGATCAGTTGGGTCAGCTGCCATGGAATGGTGAAGTCTCCATCCATGGATTAGGTGGCAAAGCATGGTTTAGAGTGTGACATGCTTAAGGTAAAAAAGGCTTAAGAAGGATTAGGAAAGGGGGTCCTCCTTTTTCCATTAATGGCTTGATCACATGTCAAACTCTCCATGGCTTCATGTGGCTTGTCCATGGCTTCGCATGGCTTGTCTTTGGCTTAGGGAAAAGTTTAGTCAATTTTCATGAAAATGGGTTTTAAGAATTTTGGACATTTGGTGTAAAATTTGGATGGTTTGTCATATGGCTTTGTTTAGAAAGATTTGATTGCTGATTTAGGACTTAGGAATGATTTTAATTAAGTGAGGATGAGATGAGATTGTAATGTGGGCTTTAGGACTGGGTTTGGGCTTTTGAGTTTGGTTTGGAATGGGCTTTTGAATGTCCTTTAGAAGTGGGCTTTTAGATGAAAATTTTGCAAAGGGCCATGCCAAATAAATGTTGGGTTTAGTCTAAGGATGTGTCATGAGTGATTTGAGACAAGTTTGAAGTGATTTGGGTTTGAATTGGTTCGACTTTGGGTTTAATTGGTAAGTGGGCTAAAGTGGGCCAAATTGGGCTAATTTGGGTCAATGTTGGGCTAGAGTTGAAATTGATGTAAAATTAATGTTGGGAAATGTTTATGGGAGTGTTTCAAAGAGGTTTCAACTTTGGTTGGGTTTTGGTTTTGGGGTTTGGGCTCATTTGGGCTAGGTTTAGGTTTAGGTCAAAATTGGGCTTTTTGATTTTGGGTTGAATTTGAGTGGGGTTTGGGTCTAAATTTTGAGCAAATCATGTTAGTTTTTTGTTCATGGGGATGTTAAGGAAGGTTTAGAAAAGATTTGGGGTTAATTGGAGTTGAAATGGGTGAGTTTGGGTTAGGTTTGGGTCATAGGTCCAAATTGGGCTTTAAGGCCAAAAGTGAAATTGGATCCCAATGCCAATCAAATTGGGCTTGTATTTGGTCTAGATTGGTGTTTGGGATGTTGAATTGAAATTTAGAATTGAATTGGACCAGAATTTGGGTCAATTGGGTAGGTTTGGTTTGACATTGGGTTTACTTTGGGTTAAAATGGGTCAAATTGGGGGTTTTGACAAAAGTGTGGTAAACTGACAAAATTGGCCCATGGTGTAGTTGAACAAAATGAAATTGGGAATATTTGGGATTTTCTGGAATTTTCTGGGAATTTTCTGAATTTTTGGATTTTTGGGTCAAGAGGGGTATTTTGGGTATTTGGAGGGTATTGGGGGTATTTTGGAATTTTTTGGCATTTTTGGGTATGGATGACCAATTTAAGTGATGTGGAAATGTTTGGGATTGATTTTGGAGAATTTTGGGTAATTTGGAAATTTTTGAGAAATTTGGGCTATTCAGAGCTTTTGGTAGGGTTGGTGGGTGTAGGGTCCCGGGGGTCAAAAATTGAAAATTTGGAAAATTGAAAATTTGGAAAATTGAAGATTGGGTGGATGTAAGTGAAATGAAATCATTTTTGTTGAGCCATGAAGCCATATCAAGCCCACATGAGCCATGAAGGGACTCATCTGAGGCATTCATCATGTTGTTCCTAACCCTCTTAGCCAAGGGCTTAGGGGTTAAGGACCATCCATGTGAATCACCTACATGAGTCGGGAAGTCAAGTCAGGTATGGGTGTGTTTTAGGAGGTGTGTGAAAGTGTAGTGTGTGTGCAGAGTCAACCCTTTCACTGCACCGAGCCACCTGTGGCGGTCCTAAGGCCAAAGAGTCCTATAGGAACTCATCCTTTAAACTTCCACATTTGATTTCAACCCTCTAGGTGATTAGGGGTTTATAGTCAAGTTTGTGGAGTTTGCAGGGAGTTAAGAAGTGGTTTGAATTTCTAAAAGGTGGGTCCCAATTCTAGTCCTCTAAGATAGTCAAAGGAAAAGCCTAAGGCTAGATCCTAAGTACTAAAGAGAAGAAGAGAAGACCTCATCAAAAATGAGGTCAACAAATGGACCCCCAATAGGTGTGGTGAGCTGACTGAGCACACCGCGCGTATTGGTGTTGACCGAAACGATCAACAAAACCAACACAGATGTCCAAGTAACAAACTTAGGACAAAGTAGAAGAGCTTCACTGGGGAGTGTCAAGTATATCTCCGAAACCGGAGATTCTCGAATTCTCGCCGGGGAAAGGAAAAGGAGGTGAATCCCAAATCACATGATCTGGGAGAATTTCGATTTAGATTTTATTTTGTTTCATGTTCAAGTCACGATGCGTGAGTTTAGATTTCAATTTGGAGTTTCAATTTAGATTGAGGTTTGTCAAGATTGATTTGAAGGGATTTGATTTGAAATGAAAATCGGAATTTTGAAGTTTTAGATGTAACATCTTCAACCCCAAAAGAAGATCGAATCGATTGGATTGGATCATTACAATGAGGAAAGATCTCAGAGTAATGCGGTATTGGATGTAAAATCCTTAACCTCAAGAGTTTGATTTGATGTATTTCAGTGCAATAGGAAGAGAATCCTAAAGCAGTGCAGTCTCGGATGTAAAATCCTCGACCCAAAGGTTTGAATTTGATGTATTTCAGTGCAATAGGAAGAGAATCCTAAAGCAGTGCAGTCTTGGATGTAAAATCCTCGACCCAAAGGTTTGAATTTGATGTATTTCAGTGCAGTAGGAAGAGAATCCTAAAGCAGTGCAGTCTTGGATGTAAAATCCTCGACCCAAAAGTTTGAATTTGATGTATTTCAGTGCAGTAGGAAGAGAATCCTAAAGCAGTGCAGTCTTGGATGTAAAATCCTCGACCCAAGAGTTTGAATTTGATGTATTTCAGTGCAATAGGAAGAAAATCCTAAAGCAGTGCAGTCTTGGATGTAAAATCCTCGACCCAAAGGTTTGAATTTGATGTATTTCAGTGCAATAGGAAGAGAATCCTAAAGCAGTGCAGTCTTGGATGTAAAATCCTCGACCCAAAGGTTTGAATTTGATGTATTTCAGTGCAATAGGAAGAGAATCCTAAAGCAAGTGCAAGTCTTGGATGTAAAATCCTCGACCCAAAGGTTTGAATTTGATGTATTTCAGATGCAATAGGAAGAGAATCCTAAGCAAGTGCGGTCTTGGATGTAAAATCCTCGACCCAAGAGTTTGAATTTGATGTATTTCAGGCAATAGGAAGAGAATCCTAAAGCAAGGCACTTGGATCTAAAATCCTCGACCCAAAGGTTTGAATTGATGTATTTCAGTGCAATAGAAGAGAATCCTAAGCAAGGCATCTTGGATGTAAAATCCTCGACCCAAGAGTTTGAATTGATGTATTTCAAGTGCGATAGGAAAAGAATCCTAAAGCGAGTGCAGTCTTGGATGTAAAATCCTCGACCCAAAAGTTTGAATTGATGTATTTCGAAGTGCAATAGGAAGAGAATCCTAAAGCAGTGCGGTCTTGGATGTAAAATCCTCGACCCAAAAGTTTGAATTGATGTATTTCGAGTGCAATAGGAAGAGAATCCTAGAAGCGATGCGGTCTTGGATGTAAAATCCTCGACCCAAAGGTTTGAATTGATGTATTTCGGTAGCAATAGGAAGAGAATCCTAAAGCAATGCGGTCTTGGATGTAAAATCCTCGACCCAAAAGTTTGAATTGATGTATGTTCGATGTGCAGATCGGAAGAGAATCTAAGTCGAGATTTGACTTGAGATGTGAAATCCTGACCCAAAGGTTAACTGAATTGATGAGATTTCGGTCTAAGATCGGAAAATCGAATTCTAAGATGCGATAGCTTGGATGTAAAATCCTCGACCCAAGATTGAATTTGAATTTGATTTGAGGTTTGATGTGAGATCCGGAAAGATCGAATTTGAGATTTGAATTTGACGAGATTTGATTTAGGATCCGGAAGATCGAATTTGAAATTGATAGAGATTTGGAGATCCGGAAAGATCGAATTTGAGATTTGATAGAGATTTGGAATCTGGAAAGATTGAATTTGAGATTTGAAATTTGACATGATGAGTTTGAACTCGGTTGAAATTTGATTGAGGATTTGATTTGAAATTTGGAAGATCAAAATTGAGATTTGAAATTTGACTGAGATTGGATTCGAAATTTGATTGAGAATTTGATTTAAGATTTGGAAGATCGAATTTGAAATTTGATTGAGATTTGATTTGAAAAAGAAAACAAGGAAAACTTTATTATCGGATTTTATTTATTTTAGCACATTTTTGTTGTTCTTGGGTTCGGACCCATTCATAAGTAATCACTTCACCCGTGCTTCTAGGGATGGAAAGTTCATTCCTTCGAAACATCGGGTAACGTAATACTTTTTCAAGTATCGTCCATTGATCGGAAGCATATGTCGTTCTCCTCGGCAATTCACTAGCCGGTAGGAGCCTCCCGAGTAGACCGCTTCAACCACAAACGGTCCTTCCCAAGTGGGTTCAAATTTTCCTCCTATCTTGCGGTGTGCAAGAATAGGTCTCTTGAGAACGAGAACTAAATCACCAACTTTGAAAGTTCTTGGGCGGACCGGTTTATCATGAGCTCGAATCATCTTAGCTTGGCATAATTCTAAATTCCGTTGTGCCGCAAGTCTTTTCCCTTCCGGGCTCTCTAATTCTTCGAGTCGTAATTTGGCGTTCTCTTCGTTGTGATTTTATTTGCAACTCGCAATTCGAGTGAAGGGAGCCGAACCTCTAAAGGTAACATCGCCTCGGACCCATACACCGCAGCGTAAGGTGTAGCTTGCGTAGGAGTTCCGAAGGTTGTCCGGTAGGCCCATAAGGCTTCTAACAACTTCTCGTGCCAATTTCTCTTATTGTCGTCTAAAGTCTTCTTTAAAATTTGAACGAGAGTTTTATTAAAAGCCTCGCGCTAGGCCGTTTGCTCTTGGGTAGTAAATTGTTGAATATCGCCGGTCGATTCCGTGTCTCCCGACAAAATTGTTGATTTGTGTGCTTCGAATGCCGACCCATTATCCGAGATGATCCCGCGCGGCACTCCGAAGCGGTAGACAACTTGGTTCTTGAAAAATTGCAAAGCACGTGATGTGCTTTCACTTCTCTAAGTGGAACCGCCTCGCCCACTTGGAAAAGTAATCCGTAGCCGCAAGAATGAAGCGATGTCCTTTCGACGACGGCGGTTCTATCGGACCCACTATATCCGTGCCCCAACATTCAAATGGCCACGATGCAATTGTCGGATGTAGCACATTTGGAGGTTGGTGTAGAACCACTCCGTGCACTCGGCACCGGTGACGGCTCTCGGCGATTTTCATGCAGCCGGTCATCATCGAGGGCCGTAGTACCCTAGCCTTTTAATTTTCATTTTCATCTTTGGACCCGACCGGTGAGCGCCACGAAGTCCCGAATGCACCTCCTTAACAATTTCACGGGCTTCGGACCCGCTTAGGCACCTTAGCCACATTTCGATCAAAAGACCTTCTGTATAATGTGTTGTTTATTAATGCGTAGGACGCAGTTCTTTTCTTGATCCGATGGGCTAACGACCTATCGTCCGGTAGTTTCCCGTTTGCAAGTAATCCATCAATGGTCGTCGCCAATCTTCCGTGTTTTCTCGTCACCGTCGCAATCGATCCTTCTTCCTTTTCCGATTTGTGTATCGTGTCAATGTCAAGCCGTGATAGGACCCGGCGTCCGTGAACCGACACTTCCACCGATTCATCTTGCAAACAGGCAAATTCTTTTGCGAGACGAGCTAGCGCATCCGCTGGAGCATTTTCTTTTCGGGAATTTTGTAGATCGTGACATTCGGAATCTGTTCCAACAATCGTACGGCATACCGGAAGTATTGCTCGAGTCTTGGTTTTAAAATTCTGTATTGTCCGGCGATCCGTTGAATGATTAACCGTGAATCCCCGTAGATGTTGATGTCCGTTATCCCCATTTCGAATGGTTAATTCCAGTCCCGTTATGAGGGCTTCGTATTCGCTTCGTTGTTTGTACATGGTCTCGTCAAGTGGTAGGAGTATCTTAACATCCCCCGCTCCGGTGTTATAAAGATTAGTCCGATTCTCGCCTTACGGGCACTATCACTTGCGATTCTTCGTCTTTGTGCGCTCGAAGATGCTCCGTCGAAATATAATTCCCAACGTCGATCATCAAGGTCTTCTAGATTCATTATTTGTTCATCCGGCGGATCGTCATCGAGAGGAGATTCGCCGCAAAGGGTGTGCCTGCGAGAAAGTCTCGCTAAGGCTTGTCCCTTTACGGCACGAAGAGGCACGAAAGTTATATCGAATTGCAATAATATCATCGACCATCTGGCAAGTCTGCCGGAAAGCGTTGGACGAGTCATCAAGTATTGCAATGGATTAAACTTCGAGATCAAGTTGACCTTATGAGAAAGCATGTAATGCCTGAGCTTTTGAGCGGCGAAGATCAGGGCCAAACAATGCTTTTCAATTGCGGGATACCTTATTTCCGTCGGCGATGAACGACGGCTTAGGTAATAAAGAGCATTTTCTTTACCCTCATCATCGACACTGGGCTAACAGGGCTCCGAGGAGTCGTCTAAAGCCGCGGTGTAAAGTATCAGCGGTCTACCCGAGATCGGGGCTGCTAAGACAGGAGGTGTCATTAAATATTGTTTAATGTCTTCGAAGGCCCTCCGGCATTTCTCTTCCCAAATAAATTTGGCGTCCTTTTAACTAGTGCCGAGAAAGGCCGACACCTACTCGACGGGTTCGAGATAAAGCGTCGAAGATATGCCGCCTTCCTTGAAAAGATCGTAGTTGTTTTAAGGTTTTGGGAGGCGGCATTTCTAAGATAGCTTTAATCTTTTCCGGATCGATTTCAATTCCATGATGTCGGACAACGAATCCTAAGAATTTCCCGGAGGTGACGCCGAAGGCGCATTTTAAGGGATTCATCTTAAGGTTAAATTGTCTTAATCGTTCGAAAACAATTCTCAAATCATACAAGTGGTTGTCCTTTACTTTGCTTTTGATGACCACATCGTCCACGTAGCATTCGACTTGATTATGGATGAGATCATCAAAAATCCTTGTCATTGCTCTTTGGTAGGTTGCTCCTGCGTTCTTCAATCCGAATGGCATCACTCGTGTAGCAAAATACTCCGATCGGCGTTCCGAATGTCGTAAGCTTTTCATCTTCCGGAGCCATTTTTATTTGGTTGTATCCCGAAGATCCATCCATGAACGAGAATATTTCGTGCGTTGAAGCGATGTCGATCATTAATTCGGGATCGGTAGAGGAAATTCATCTTTTGGACATGCTTTGTTTAAATCTCCGAAATCCACACAAATTCCGATCCGACCATTCTTCTTTCCGATCGGTACCACATTGGCTAACCAAGTCGGGTATTGTTCTTCACGGACAAATTTAGCGTCTATTAGCTTTTTAACTTCGCCTATGACTTGTTGTTCGATTTCTAGACGCATTCTTCCGGGACCTTGTCCGACCGGAACGAAGTAGGGTCCACTCCTAGTTTATGGATCGCGACCTCCGGAGCTAAACCCGGCATCTCATCGTAGCTCCAAGCAAAACAGTCTTTGAATTCCATTAATAACTTGATTATTTCTTCTGAGTCTTCTTTATTGAGTAAAGAGCTAACAAAGGTAGGTCTAGGCTCTTCGCTAGTACCTAAGTTAACTTCTATTAACTCATCTATTGTAGATTTGATTTCTTCTTCAAATTCTGGTGGAGCGTCTCCAATTTGCAAATCTTCGAGTTCTTCCGTAGTTTCCATGCAGCTTTCATTAGATCCGCAGTGACAACCAAGCAAAATTCGATATCATCAACTGATCCTACTGTGCCGAATCCGAGACCATGCTTTGAGTTGGGTGGACGACCGGAGTTATTCCATAAATTTTCAAAACGTTGTGATTGAGCTTTTGTCCACTGTCGAGGTAAGAAACCACGCTGAATTAAATTTTGAACACAGGGAGAGTACCACTCAAAAGGCAATTCCATTAATTCTGATGAAGTAGCATCTTCAAATTGTACATTATTTTCAGTTTTGGAGGAAGAAGCACCACGGTAGAATTTGATTGGTTTTGCACCACCGCTATGTACCTCTTTGACCTCCATACCCTCAATCTTATTAGAATGGATCGGAGTTAGGGTCATAGTATGTACGTAGTGGTTAATCTTCTCGTACATCGATTTATATTCTTCGTTTCTTTCATCTTCGAGAGGGATTCGAATTGCGGCTTCTTCCGACTTATTGTCGTCGCTTCTTGTTTGATTTCTTTTTCTTCTTCGAACTATCTTCCCAATCGACATTGATGGTTGGTTTCCTCCGTCCGATCGTCCTAACGTCTCTACCACGACCTCGTCCCCGCCTCGACCTCGGATGCGAGTTGTGGAGAAACCTTCACCATCTCGCCGTAAGGGAGTGGTGAGTGATCGTTGGACTAGAACTTCGGGTTCTTCGTTGTCCCGAACTTTCTTTGCTTCATTTGTTATGGTATCTCCGGAGAAGATCGTTTTCTTCGGCGGTGCATAATAAGCCGCATCCTCGTGGATTCCAATTTCATGTACGGAGAATGGTTGTAAGTCACCTTTGATGCACTCGTTCCCCTCCATCGTAGTACTTGATGCACCGATGTAGGGATGATGGTACCATCCTGTTTTCATGTATCCATGGTCGGCCCAAGTAGAGCGTTGAACGACGTTTCTGAATCAATTATGTGAAATTTCGCGGTTGTCTTTGCTAAGTCACCGGTCTTCATCAGTAGCGTTATTGAGCCGAGGGCTCTTTCTCCTTTCTGGTTGAATCCTCTTAATAACATTTTGTCTGCCTCGAGCTCGCGGGCATCAATTTCCAAGTATGCTAGCGTTCGAAGATTCATTATATTGATTGATGCTCCTGGATCCACCAATACTCTGGAGAGTGTAAATTTTCCGATTGTAACTGAAATGTACAATGGTCGGTTGTGATCCGCCGTTCCAAGTAGTAGGTCGTCGTCCGTGAAGGTAACACCTCGTCGTTCCTTTAACGAGCAAACCTCATCTAAGGACTCTCCGGCCATTTGAGCTAAGCAAATTTCCGGATCAAGTAAGGCCTTGATCGAGCTTCTCTCATCTCTTTTGATAAGATGAGAGCGTCGTAGATGCTCGGTTTGGTCGGTAGTTTCCTAAGATGGGCTAGCACGTTGTAGTCCACTTTGTTTTCATGTGTCTCTCGCTTCTTCTCGAATGGGTATTTCTTCTGCCGGGGTTGGTTCTTCCCGAACAACCACCGCTTCCCTTTGTCTTTTGGACCCATTCTCGGAGGTAGAACTTTTCCACTCCTTAAGTTGACTTCGTAATTTCTTCGAATCTATTGTTGAGCTTGCGGTGTCTCTTCTTGAATCGGAATGACGAGCTCTTCCGGATTAGCTTCGTAGTCCGAAGGCTCTAACTCTATCGTGATCGGAGCTCCTCGAAACTCGCGGATAGATTCGTTGCTTGTTGAACTCTCGTAGCCTCCTTGATGGATGTCTTCTTCATTATTTTGCTTGTCGAGATCGTGTATGATTTGAGAATTGTCGTTGGTATCGAAATCGATATCCGGATTATCGTTAGTTACGTAATCGTTAGAAACGATCAAAACGTAGCCAACGCCATCACCCTTATCATTATATGATCCCACCGAAGTGAGCGAGATAATCATACGAGTCAAGGGTTCGAGGGATTTCTCCCCGAATCGGAAACAACTATCCTAGGATAAGCGACCCCTAGTCTAGCCTTAGGTGCCTCGGTCTTCTCTTCTTCGTCAATTTTCTTCTTTTCTTCAATCGTCTCTCGTCGAGGTGGTTCTTCTATCGCAAGTGATAGTACCGGCTTAACGGGTTTCGAACTCCGAGTTGAAGCTCGTACCGAAGCGGTCCGGATGCTCGTCTAAAATCTTTTCGAAGACCTCGTCCAAGCGGTAGTCCATCCATCGTCGGTCGTATAGGGATCCATCGGAATGATGGGATCGGTCGAGATAACATTGACGGAACCTCCTTTCCGGGGTTCCTTCATGTACTCCTTCGGGATTGTTATATTCCTTTCCGCAGAGTTGTCATTGAGCCAACTTTTGAAGGTAATGCAATCTTCTATTTTGTGCCCAAGCATCCGGTGGTAAGGGCAAAAGTTGGGATCACCTTTCTTGTTGACCTCTTCCGGTCTTTTAGGCTCGGCGTGTCGGAAATCCGGAGTCTTCATCGGACTACGGAACATTTTCGGCACTCGCTTCATTCTTGAACGGATATTCTCTCGCTCAAAAGCTCTCTTAATGTACGTTGCGGACGAGACGGTTGTTCATACTTGCGGAGATGACCGATAGCTGGGTCGGGGTCTGCCGGTAATTCTGTAGTGGTTGTTGCGGCCGTTCGGTGGTATTTGCATCGGTTGCTTGCCTTTGTCAACCGCTGCAACGATCCCGGATTTCTTTTCAAAAGTCTTTACAGGCTTTTGTTTATCTGTTTTGTCGGTGAAACTTAATTGCTTCGCCTCCTCTTGCAAGCTTCCGGCCTTGCTTAACAACTTCTCGAAAGTTTTAATAGTAAATCCCTTGAGGAGAAGTGCTATCGGGCCATGGATGCTTTTTAGCAAAATGCCGACTGCATGCTGTTCTTGCAGTTGTGGTTCACACTTCATACTTAAGTTCCTCCATCGGAGTATGTAATCCACCAAAGTTTCATTCGGCTTCGCTTCTCTACCACTAAATCAGCTATAGTGATGTGGTGTCGAGCTCCGGCGAATCGCTTGATGAAGAGGTTCTCTAGCTGCGAGAATGTCTTTACCGAACCATTTGGTAATCCGCATACCGGTCGAAGGCGATTCTCGACAGACTGCTGACGAACTGTCGGAAGAGTAATGCATCGCTCCCGCCGGCATTGCAACAACTGGCACGAAAGTGTGCCACATGCTGTCGGGGGTTCCCGGTTCCATCGAAGGTCTTAAACAGAGGTGGTACGAAGCCTTTCGGGTATTGGACAGCGTCGAATTCTTCGGGGTAAGGTCTACCCGTCCGAATGGATGTCCCGCTCTTTGATTGTGCTAAGGCTTCTCGCACCTGCTGTTCCACCAAGTTCTTGATATCCTTTTCAGGAATCATACTTTGTGTTGTATCCTTTTTCAGCTGATCATCCCCATTAACGGACGTAATCTCCTTTCCTCCGTCTACAATGTGAATAACCTCCGGGGGTGTTTCCCTTTGTGGTTGTACTTGACTCTGGAGAGTGGCCAGAGCTACGGCCATCTCTTCCATCCTTTTTGCCATTTGAGCGATCGTATCATCTTTTTCTTGAAGCTGCCTTCTCATCGCTTCGGCTCCTCTCTTCTGCGGCCGCGGGAGCACCTTGCGAAGCCGATGAAGCTCGTGTCTCAACCATGTTGATTTCTCGCGTATTCGTCGTCCATAAATTCCGATGAATCAATCTCATCTCCGAACTTTTCTTCTCTTTCTTTTGCCAAGCGTCGGATATCGGTTCTCAACTTTTCCATGGCATCTTCTAGTGGGGCTTTCTGTGTGTCTTCGTGGTTGTCGTGCGATAGCTGCCGGGTCCCTTTCTCACGAGTCCCCTTCATCGCGGTAGCACTTTCTTCGCATTCAAGTCTCCCGGCGAGACTTTCTTTCTCGGGTCGTTGTTTCAATCTCAATCGCCCGTAGTGGGACGCCATACCATCCTTCGGCGGCAGCAGGTCCAGGACCGGATGGTCATGTCGGCCAAATGCTCGGAAGGTGGTATCCTCCCTAATCCGTAATCCCGAGACGACAACGGGCGGACTAGCCTTCATCCTTTTACTCGGCTTTTCTCGCCATGATGGCGGGTTCTACTCGGGGCCCAAGACGGGATTTGATCGGCACCCGCCCTATCCTCCGTAGAATTTCGATACGGGACGGCTTTTCCTTCTTCGCTAACTTTTCTACCAAAGTTTGCAGTCGAGCAAACGGCGTAGCTCTAGCTCTTTTCTTGCGGCTATCGTTGTAATATGCGGGCTGTGGTAATGTGGCAGCAATCTTGCGAATATTTTCTTCATCTTCTCGCGGCGGAGAGGGGATGAAACCTCGCTTCCTCCCAACGAGTGGTATGTATTCAGACGGCGGTGTATATTCCTGCAGCTTCGGAATTTCTTCTAGGAAAGCAATTTCAGCAGCCACGGCTTCTTTAGCGATCCTTCTATTTCTGTTTCTTCTCCGGGTCTTTGTTAGTGACGGAATCTTGAACCGGACCCGATCTCGAAAACGAAGGTCTTACGGGAAGATTCGTACCCTCCACGGTAACGTGTCCATCATAATCTTGGATTTCTTTCCCCTTTGATTTGGCAAAAGTCGGGGCAGGTGCAGAAACAACTAGACCAGTGGGGGTAGAAAGAACAGTCCTCCTGTGGACAACAGTGTTCCTCTTAGTCGGGATCCTTTGCAGGGGAGGGAATTCTTGGGTTGACCTAAGGTTGAACTCAAGCAGCGGCTCTTCAGCTTCAGATACCTTGTTCATCAGTGCGAAAAGGGAGACGTCGGTGATCTTGACGTTCGTGTTTTCAAATCCTTGTCCAAATCGGATGATTCCATTGTCGGGCAACTCATCCTTATAGACAGCGAGGTCCGATCCATTGGTGAAAGAGAAAATCAGTTTCGGGGCTTCCATTTCGCGGGGGTAGATTCTGGTTGTCAGTCCCAAGTTATGCTTCTTTTCTTTAGGACGAAAAGAAAGGAATTGAAAAGAGTCCGAACTCATTCATGTTCATGTATTTATAAGAAGGAATCACTTATTAAAGGGTTTGTTTATTTAGAACGGAGTGTTCAAAGGTGTAGAGAAGGTAAGGAATCTGAATCGGAGTTGGAAAGGAAAAGAGAGTCTTAAGCAAGACTTCTCGACTCGAAGGATCACTCCTAAACTAACACCTATCGGGGGTCCACCCCACCTCGAAATGAGGTAAAAGGATCTCGGAACCTCTCTGTTTATGGGTGTCTAAACAAGTGGCTCCTAAATCCGAGAGAATGTTGGTTATACTTGTTCAAGATAGAAATGAACATAGTATCCAACGGAAAGAAGGGTAGTTTGACCCACAAGGGATATGGATACACTACCGATTTTTGAAAGCAGAACTATTTGATTAAAATGGAGAGAGGAACTTTTCCCCAGCGGAGTCGCCAGAAGTTGTCGGCATATTTTTAGGTTGTGTGTAGTATTTTGAAAAGAGAGTCGCCTACAAAAATTGTCGGCGAATTTTAATTTAATTTAAATAAATAATTTGAAAAGTAGTATTTGATTTTGAAAATAATTTTAAATTTGAAAATTTTAAGATATGAAATCAAACCGATCTCACATCCCGAATAGTTTATATAAACGAGCGCCACACCACAAACCGTGTATCTATCCCGAAGAATAGACACACTCGCTTGATAATGGGGCTCGATTAAATAAACTAGAAAGGTTTGTGACATCCGTTTGGTCCGCGAACCAATTTTATAAGCCGACAAATCCCCCTGCTTAATATGAAACTATTAAACGAGGGTTTATATTACCCAGGTTCTTAAAGTTCCCTATAAGGGCAAGCCCCTATAGTTAATTACATCTTAAGTGACGGGAATCACCTAAGAAAACTCTCGATAATAATCAATAATTCTGCTCTCAAGAATTTCAAAGTTTAAGTTTTCAAAGGATTGAATTTTTGAAATCTCAAAAGGGATTAGCTCGAATTTGGAACATTTTATTTTGGAAATTCAAAGGAAGAAAAGTAGGAGAAATTACGGATCCGAAGCGGACTTCGGTAATTTCCCGACTATCCTATTGTTTGGCTTGGATTTAGGAAAGTCCTAATGTTTATTTAATGTTTTAATCTTGTCAATTTTAGTTAATTAGGGCTTATATTCATATGATAGAATCATACAAATTGCCTAGAAGATATGAGGGTTTATGTCGTATCGGACGACTACCTCGGAATCCTAAGACCGGTTAGGGCTTAATTTGCAATGCAAATGCCTAACGAAGAGTTGAGGATTTATGTTGCACTAGGCAAACTACCTCGAAGTCCTATGGCTTTGTTATTTAATTCTAAGAAAGTTTTGTTGATGTAGGTTCAAGTTTTGCTGACGACGATGGCCGTGCTGCCCACCATGCTCCGAGCTCCTTGTTGTTGCAGATGTTTAGTTATAGAAATCATAAATCAAGAGATGAGAGAAGTGTTCTGGTTTAGAGAAGTCTTAATCTCCAAGTGTTCTTTATGTTTTAATTAAAACAGATCTTAAAGTTGATTAAACAGAACCGATTAAGATCCCACGGTTCCGTCATCCCAAGCACCGTTATTTTCATCGAATTCACTTAGTCCAGATGAATTTGCTAAACTCAACTAAATGAGTTCCGCACTTTCATTTAGACCGTGGGAAATCCCGTTAGCAACACGTGGGTTACATCATCCGAGGTATTCCCGATCATTCAACGAGACGTCTTAATTTAGTTGTAGTTGTAGTTTTGTGTTCTGTTTGTGATTAAATTTTGAGTTGTCTTATATTTTGAAATGTTGTGGAGGTGAATTTTATCTTGTAGTGTCTTTTAATTTAGTTATGGGTTTCAGTTTTGGTTTCAGTCCTAAAGGTGTGGGTTTTCATGCAACTCGTTATTTATCATGCAAGAAAAATAAGTACGATGCAATTAAATAAATTACAATAAAATAAATTGCAATAAAATAAAAGCGTACACTGGAGGGTCTTCCCGTCATTCCAAGCTGCACTTAAAACACGGTTAGAATATTTAAGCAAGTTCCTAGGTAAAGCTAAGGTAAGGGTTATGGTTTTCTACCAAATTCCTAATCCTATAGCTAGTCATTTCCTATGACGTCAAGGTTCCTTGTGTTTTTAGTTTGAAGACGATTTTCTTCATCAAAGAACAATTAAGTTCAATTGTTCTTATCAACATCCTATCATATTGAGGAAGTGCTTAGGAGAGATCCCAAACATCTTTTCAATATTTCTAGGATTGTTTTAAGTCCAGATGAATTTAATTGTGTAAATGAATCGATCGTCCGAGGTTTTCAAGTTTTGTTAACTTGCTTAAGTGAACTAGTGACATTTGAATGTCTTATAAGTGAAGTAACATTTCATTTTAATGTTCTATTTAGGAGTTATGATAACTAAAGCTCCTAAGGGCAAAATGATATTTAATGATTTGTGATTCAAATTTAAGTTCAAATTAATGATTTAAGTTTGGAATAGTGTTCAAGTTATTTTAGATTTATTTCTT
Source organism: Papilionanthe hookeriana x Papilionanthe teres (assembly GCA_022702705.1). Lineage (NCBI taxonomy): Eukaryota > Viridiplantae > Streptophyta > Magnoliopsida > Asparagales > Orchidaceae > Papilionanthe > Papilionanthe hookeriana x Papilionanthe teres. The sequence continues at coordinate 7,003 of JAKZJZ010001022.1, read as the reverse complement.
CATGTCTTAAGTAAGGTTATTTAATTTAACTTAATTTAATTTAATTTAATTTATTTTAATTTAATTTATTTAGTTTAATTTGATTTGATTTAATTTAATTCAATTTAATTTATTTGATTTAATTTCTTAATTTAATTTAATTTAATTTTAATTTAATTTAATTTAATTTTAATTTAATTTAATTTAATTTAATTTTAATTTAATTTAATTTAATTTAATTTAATTTTATTTATTTATTTAATTTAATGTATTTAATTCATTTAATTTAATTTAATTTGTTTATTTAATTTAATTTAATTTTAATTTAATTTAATTTTAATTTAATTTAATTCAACTTTTAATCTTAATTTAATTTAATTTAATTGAAAATTTTTGAAAGAGTTTAATGATTTAATTTTTATTTAATGATTAAGTCTTTTAATATTTTAAATTTGAGTTATCATTTTAATTAAGAGTTGAGTATTAATGAGATGATTAATTTAGGGATTTTTAAATTAAAGAATAAATCTCTCCCTAATAATATCCCTATTTTAATAATTCCAATTTTATTATTCCTCCAAATTCAATTAATTATTTAATTAAAGTTTAATCATTTTAAATTGCTTAATGGGTTTCTACCCTTTAATTATTTAATTTCAATCATCCAAATCAGATTAGGATCAAAATATTTTACTTGTTAATTTTTATTAAACCTAAAGTTTTAATTAAGGGTTAAAATTTTAATTACCATTTTGCCCTTTAAGCCTAATAATTTCATAACTCACTAAATTGAACTCAAATGAACTTGAAATTTTTATGTGACTTCACTCATATGTCAACAAAGACATGAGAGGAGAAAATGTGATTTTTCTGCATTTAATTTATTTATATAATTATTTTTAGTAGAAAATAGAGATTTTCAAGGAAAATTCAATAATATGACCAAGGGAAAGTTTCTGTCCTTAAGAAAATTAGGGGACATTCCTAATGACCAGAGGATCACTTGGACCAAATTTTGTAATTTTTTGAATTATATTTTATTTATTAGAATTATTTTAAGTTCTGGAGTATTAATTAATTTAAAAATAAAATAAATGTTGAAAAATAAGTTTTATAATTTTTAAAATTCTCTCTGATATCAAGAATTCCAGAGAACCAAACTTTACAATTTTCTGATTTTTCTTTGATTTATTATAATTATTTTGGTGAAAATGCTAGAAAATACATTTTTTAATTTTAAAATTACCCTAGAGCTTTAAAAATTAATATCTCACTAAATAGACCTAGGAAAAATATGGGACTTGTTCCCAAGTGATTAAAATTCAAAATATAACATTTTAGTGAATTTTATTATCTTTGTGATTTTTATTATTTTTTAATTATTAAAAATATTAAAATAATATTAAAAATCAACTTTTTTAGAAAATTGAAATTTTAATTTTCTTAAACTCCTCTGATATCAGAGAGACTCCAAAACCAATTTGGTGAATTTTTGAAAGATATTTTGAAAGTTATGAATTTTTAAAGTTTAAAATGACTAAGTGGCTTAATTAACCCAATTAGTGGGGCTAACCAAGTCCAATTGACCTCAAATTTTTATGATGGGTTCCTCTGATCCTAAAGGTCAGTGGAGAATTGATTTCAAGTCAATTTGATCTATGGTTAACTCTAATTAATTAGAAACCTATTTTGGGTGTTTAAGCCAATTAGGGTTAATCTAAGTGAATTAACTCAAATCCTATTTTTCCTAGGGTCCTCTGGTCATAAGGCACATCACCAAATTTTCCTAGAATTTATTTCACAACATGCTAATTTTTGAAATTAAAATACTTAAAACAGCAACATGCATTTGAAAAATCAATAACTCTTCATAGGGATGACCTCTCGACTTTGGAAAATTCGGGGAATGTTCCCAAATTCAGAGGCTTCAAAAGCCCTATGGTCTCATGCCATGGTGAATTGTATACATGCATGGAGAATTAAAACAATGCAGGGAGTAAATAATTAATTAAAAATAAAATACTTGGACAAAATTAATTAATTTCTTTTCCACATTATTCTCCTCTCGTTCACCGAGCAAGGGGGTATTTTTATTTTATTTTTGTGATTTTTCTACACAAAGATATGGATTTTTAAAGTTACGGGAATTAAATAAATAGAAAATATTCCTATTTATCTACTTAAGTGACGCGGCGCCAGCGCATCCTCGGCATCTCCGAACTCACACGCGTCGCGCTCCCATTCGACGCCGCCATCTGAGTCAGCAGCCCGGGCCCCGCGGTTCTCGTACCGTCTCCTGGTCCGACGCCATCTGAGCCGTCCGTCCGCGCGTGTATTAAATGGACGGCATCCGTTCATCGTCCATGACTGGTGTGATCCCGTGACCGTCCACACTCTAACCCTAAGAACTCACTCGATTCTCAATGGATTTTCGTGTTCTTATGCTTCTATGGATTCGTCTTGAAGAGACGAACACATCCATACGGTAAACATGCATTGAAATTAAGGCATTTGAAATGGAGAATCTCCAGAAGCTCGGGATGAAGAATTAGCTCATACCTTTGCTCAGAGAAGTGAAGCTTCGATCTGAGAGTTGTTGCACCTTCGATTGGATCCCGGCAAGCTCCGGATGAAGTCTCCCGGTCCAGTGAATTGTGCTAGGTTGAACTTCGACCACAGCTCGATCACAAAGCTTGGAGTCCGGAGCAACCGGGTGGCCCTGGAGATGGGGCTTTTGTCTGGTGGACACCTTCCCTTGGTCCGGTGAAGGTGTAGGACCAATCGATTTGGGGATTGGTTCATCGTGGAGAAGTGTCCTGGTTTTGGGCTTGGATTTCAACTCGAAATCGAGCTCACGGAGAAGAAATGGCAGGGGGATCTCACCTGGGGATCAAGTGCTCCGTGTATGAGGAGGGGTCCGGAACAATTTTGGCGAGTTTTGGCAAGGTTTGTGCAACTCTCCTCTCATGGCCGAGAGGGGTGGTGCTTAAATAGGCATGGCTGGAGGCTCTCCCGTGGGGTTTAATGGTTGGGATCGAGCTGCTCCGGTGAGGAGAAGAACAGCTGCAATGGCCATTTGGAGTGAGGCGGCTCGACGAAGGTGGAATTCCAAAATTTGGCTCCTCCAAGGTCTCGGCCATGGTGTTTTCCGGCGGCTCGGGGTGGCCGGCCGGCGGGCAAGGGTCACCCTCGTGGTCGGGTGGGTCGAGGCGGGTGTTTGTGCAAGCGATCGGCAATGGCCAAGTGTAAAGGAGATGGCTCGGAATGGAATGGGGAAGAGGCCATTTTGGCTAGGTTTGGGTCAACCCATCCTTTTGGGCTAGGTGCACCACCCAAGGTCTGGTCTTGGGCTGAAAAGAGTCACTTGGGTCGACTGCCATGGAGTGGTGAAGTCTCCATCCATGGATTAGGTGGCAAAGCATGGTTTAGAGTGTGACATGCTTAAGGTAAAAAGAGGCTTAAGAAGGATTAGGAAAGGGGGTCCTCCTTTTTCCATTAATGGCTTGATCACATGTCAAACTCTCCATGGCTTCATGTGGCTTGTCCATGGCTTGCATGGCTTGTCTTTGGCTTAGGGAAAAGCTTAGTCAATTTCATGAAAATGGGTTTTAAGAATTTTGGACATTTTGGTGAAAATTTGTATGAAGCTTGATTTGGAATGGTTTAAATAATGATTTTGAAACTTAGGGGTGATTTTGATTAAATGGATGATGAAAGGAAGTGTCATGTGGGCTTTAGGGCCAAATTTGGGCTTTTATATTTGGTGGAAATGGGCTTTTAGGGAGGTTTAGGGAAGTGGGCTTTTAGGTTTGAAAATGAATTTATGGATAGAAATTTTGTAAAGATATTGGGCCAAAAATTGTTGAGTTTGGTTTAGGGATGTGTCATGAGTGGTTTGGAGTCAATTTGGTGTGATTTGGGTTTGAATTGGGTTGGATATGGGCTTTTTTGGTAAAGAGGCTAAAGTGGGCCAAAATGGGCTACCATGGGCCAAAGTTGGGCTAGAGTTGAAGTTGATGTGAAATTAATGTTGGGAAATGTTTATGGGAGTGTTTCAAAGAGGTTTTGGCTTTGGTTGGGTTTTGATTTTGGGGTTTGGGCTCATTTGGGCTAGGTTTAGGTTTAGGTCAAAATTGGGCTTTTTAGCTTTGGGTTGAATTTGAGTGGAGTTTGGATCAAAGTTTTGGGCAAATCATGTTAGTGTTTTGTTTATGGGGATGTCAAGGAAGGTTTAGAAAAGATTTGGGTTTAATTGGAATTGAATTGGGTGAGTTTGGGTTAGGTTTGGGTCATAGGTCCAAATTGGGCTTTAAGGCCAAAAGTGAAATTGGATCCAAATTTCAATCAAATTGGGCTTGGATTTGGTCTAGATTGTTGTTGGGGATGTTGAATTGAAGTTTAGAATTGAATTGGATCAAAATTTGGGTCAATTGGGTGGGTTTGGTTTGACATTGGGTTCATTTTGGGTTAAAATGGGTCAAATTGGGGGTTTTGATAAAAGTGGGGTAAATTGACAAAATTGGCCCATAGTGTAGTTGAACAAAATGAAATTGGGAATATTTGGGATTTTCTGGAATTTTCTGGGAATTTTCTGAATTTTTGGATTTTTGGGTCAAAAGGGGTATTTTGGGTATTTGGAAGGTATTGGGGGGTATTTTTGGAATTTTTGATATTTTTGGATATGGATGATCAGTTTGAGTGATGTGGGAATGTTTGGGATTGATTTTGGAGAATTTTGGGTAATTTGGAAACTTTTTGAGAAATTTGGGCTATTCAGGGCTTTGGGTGGGTTGGCGGGTGTTGGGTCCCGGGGTCAAAAATTGAAAATTTGGAAAATTGAAGATTGGGTGGATGTAAGTGAAATGAAATCATTTTTGTTGAGCCATGAAGCCATATCAAGCCCACATGAGCCATGAAGGGACTCATTTGAGGCATTCACCATGTTGTTCCTAACCCTCTTAGCAGGGGCTTAGGGGTTAAGGACCATCCATGTGAATCACCTACATGAGTCAGGAAGTTAAGTTGGGTAAGGGTGTGTTTTAGGAGGTGTGTGAAAGTGTAGTGCATAGGTGTAGTGTATGTGTAAGTCAGCCCTTTCACCAGACCAGGCCACCTGTGAGCGATCCTAAGGCCAAAGAGTCACATAGGAACTCATCCTTTAAACTTCCACATTTGATTTCAACCCTCTAGGTGATTAGGGGTCTATAGTCGAGTTTGTGGAGTTTGCGGGGAGTTAAGAAGTGGTTTGAATTTCTAGGTGGTGGGTCTCAATTCTAGTCCTCTAAGATAGTCGAAAGGAAAAGCCTAAGGCTAGATCCTAAGTACTAAAGAGAAGAAGAGAAGACCTCATCAAAAATGAGGTCAACAAGCCACCTCGAGGCCTCTGACCCATTCCATGCCAAAACCGCACCACCATTTCATCAAGGTCCTACAAAGGCCTGATTCCGTATTAAATTGGACCAAGGAAAATCTTTGCAAGGATAAGAAGAACATTTCCATCAAACTAAATTGAGGCTACACCTCTTGATATCAGGTATGTGCCATGAGCCCTAAAACTAGCTCGGGTTTAGACCTTTATGAAGAAAACTATTACATCTTGCCTAAGTAACTGTATGGATGTGTTCTCCTAAATGCGATGAAGCTTTAGGAATAAAAATCATAAAATTTAGTATAAGGTCCAAAGAGATCTTAAGCCTTGAACACGAATGACTCTTGGTTAATCGTCCCGCAGGGAGGATGAACCGATGCCGTCCATTTACGTGTATAGAAGATGGGCAGATCCTAATGAACAAGGATCACCGAACGCAACTTGAACCCCATTGTTCGAATCTACGAAGATCTCTTGGACGATGCAATATGTGGTTGCTGACAAGAATCTTTCGGTCCTTGTTTAACCACCTTTCTGACTAAGTAGATTCAAATACCTTGATGACATGAGAATAACGAAGCCATAGACATCTTGACTAGGTTATTCTAAAATTAAAAATTTAACAAACTAAATCAAAAAATTAAAAATATGATTTTGCAGGTCATGTTTCATATTTACTTTACATGTTATTAGGATGTATTAACTCTGTTTTGTAGGGACGACACTCTGAAGCCTGAGAGCCTTGATTAAATAACAAAACAAAAAAATAAAATAAAATAACGACGTAAAATGACAATAAAATAAATAAAAATAATGATAAAACAAAATACAAGCGAAAAAGAAAAACATACCAAATAATACAAAAACTTTTATGTTGTATCAAATTCTAGAAATTTGCTACCTTTAAGAACAAATATTGAAATTTCTTTCCATTGCTGACCTCACTTTTGTTAAGGTATTGTCTTTCTTCTTTATGAGCTCATGATTTAGCCATAGGACTTTCCTATTGACTATCTTAGAGGACTAGTTATTGAACCCTACCCCATTAGAATTTCTAAACACTTCTTTACTCTTCTTGGAGTTCCACATGTTTGGTTCTAACCTCTAGCACTTAGTAGGATGTAGCTAAGCATGAGGGAGCTCAAGAGGGGTCCCCAAAGAATTTACTGGCCTTATGGTTAGCCCTGTGTGGTATGTCCTTCGTCGGTCTTGCACAACACACTTGAGCCCTTCACTTTCACTCACAACCTGAAACCCTAAACCTATCATGCTTAACCTGGTTCTTCACTCTTTTGGAAACTCATGTAGGTGGTCCCCCAAACCCTTAGCCCCAGGCTGGTGTTTGGCTAGGACCAACACATGGAGGATCCAAAATGGGATCTCGTTTGGTCTCATGGCTCTAAAAGGGTAATTTTATGATTAGCATCCTCAATTGATCCCAGTTTTGCCAAAATTCCAATTTTGACCTTTTAGTCCCAAACTTTCTCATAATTACCAATATGCCTATGAGACACTAATTTTCCCAAAATTGCCCAAATTCTCAAATTCTCTTCAAAAAGCATTTCAAACCATTCAAAATAACTCAAAATACCCAAAATTCATAAAATACCCCCAAATTTGCCAAAATTACTAAAATACCCCTCATGCCAAAAAAAA
>JAKZJZ010001021.1:25000-33005 GCA_022702705.1 Papilionanthe hookeriana x Papilionanthe teres | reverse complement strand
CCGGATTTTTGCTAGGAAGGAATTACAATGGTCAATTCTTATTGATAACCCCCGGCTTATTCACCTTCAATTTTCCATCGGGGAACAAATTGGGTTTTGCTTCCTTTATTTATGCCGCTTGCTCTCATGCCCAACAACGATTCTGTCGTGGTCCGAGCTTACCTCTCTTGCTAATACCATGAACAATTTCCGGATGGTTGCTTGGAGATTTTAACTGTCTCTCTTCCCCTTCGAGAAAAAGGTGGTTCCCCCCACTTACCTCCTCTATGAATAGGTTTAATCATTTTATTAATAATGCCAAGCTCTTTGATTTGGGTTTTACTGGCCCACCTTTCACATGGAGGAGAGGGAGTACTTGGGAAAGATTAGACAGAGTCTTGGTCAATTCTCCCTGGTATCAGCTTTTCCCTTTCACTTTTATTACTCATTTGTCCATGGTTTGCTCTCACCATAGGCCTCTACTCATCTCTCTACAAAACACTGATGGTAAGGCTGCTAGCAACTTCGCATTTCAAAACATGTGGACCCTCCACCCCGAATTTCTGGCGAAGTGAGTAAGATCCGGAAGCCCACTCGTGGTAGCTCCCTTGGGGAAACCTTTGGTCTTTGCACAAGTTGATGACTCACCATCTCGTGAGCCGGAACCGGAACACTTTTGGGAACCTACAGGAAAATATACAAAAGGCCGAAGCCGAGGTTGCAAATACCGAAGCCGCCTTCTCAATCGGGAACAAGGATGAAGCCGATCTTTTTAGAGCATCCGAACAACTACTCACACTGAGTTAACTACCAAGCTGAATTTTATAAACGTAAAGCCGCATCTCGCGATTTATTGATGGGGACAGAAATACCAAGTACTATCATGCCTATATCAACTTCAAAAGGAAATGTAATATGATACTTACCATTACCAATGATGCCGGCATCAAAATCACCGAGGCACTGATATTGCCAAGGATGCTCGAGAGACACTTTAGCCACCTCTTTGCTCGAGTTCCATCTAGCCGCATTCCTATTCAGCAGGATCTTTTTCAGGACGACCATAACTATGTGCGTGGATCCGAATCTAACCGATATTCCCGAGGAGATTGAGATTAAGAAGGCTCTTGATACTATTAAAGACACTACGACTCGCTGGTCCCGATGGTTTCTCATCCTCATTTTACAAAGCTAGCCGGTCAATTACCGTGTGGATGTTACTCAAGCCGTGCGAGCCTTCTTCCAAGGCATGGATCCTCCCAAATTTTTTTCTGCTTCCACCGTTGTGCTTATTCCTAAGAACAAATTCAGACAAAACTGGAGTGACTATAGAACTATCAGCTTAACTACTGTAATGTCCAAAGTAATAAGTAAAATCCTTGTCTCAAGAATTCAGCCACATCCGATTCATATCATCAATGAGAACCGAGCAAAGCATTTGTTAAAGGAAGAAACATCTCGTACAATATTCTCGTCGGCCCAAGAATTGCTTTTGGATTTAGATAAGAAATCCGGAGGTCATAACATCATTTTCAAACTCGACATTAAAAAAGCTTATGATACTATCACTGGGAGTTCATATTGAATATTTTAACAGCCTAGAGGCTTTCAACCCAGACTTTGTTTAGCTCATCAACAAGTGGCTAAAGTGCAATTTTCATTCTGTGCTGGTGAATGGGAATAAGCAAGGATTCTTTAGTGCTTCTAGAGATATCAAACAAGGAGACCCCCTCTCCCCTACTGTCTTTATTTTGGCTTTTGATTATCTGTCTAGGTGTTTAGACCAAGGTTTTGCTGCTTCTCCTCACCTTGCTTACCACCATAAGTCTAACATTAGGATAAGTCACTTATCCTATGCTGATGACATCATAATTTTCTCTAAGGCATCTAAAGCTGCTATTAGGGTTGTTCTGAAGACTTTAAACCATTTCAGGGATGTTTCTGGAATGGAATTCAATCTTACTAAATGTCTTTTCTACCCTGGCAAGAATGTTAGCATAAGCCATAGAAGATGGATCTCTGATTACACTGGTTTTCAATCAGCAACCCTCCCAATTGATTATCTTGGAGTGCATCTCACTAAAGGCGCATCTAAACGGACTCGGCTTCGTGGAGTTATAGATAAGATAAAAAATCAAATCTCTAGCTGGTCCAACTCCTTCCTATGTAATGGTGGAAGAATTACTTTGCTGAGAAGTATTCTTTCTACTCTCCCTTCCTATGCTCTCCAGATGTTCACCATGAAGAAGAGCACTTCTATACTGACCAGCAAACTCTTCAACAAATTTTTATGGGCTGGACAACACAAGCAATTTCACCGGTCGCCTTGGCGTTGTGTATGTAAACCTACTCGAGCCGGGGGTCTTGGCTTCAGGAGCTTTGATCGGATGAGCTTCACCAATATGTGTAAATTGTGGATCAGGTTCAGAGCCAATGATACTCTTTGGGCCAAATTTCTCCATGGCAAGTACTGTAGATTTGAACATCCAACTTTGGTTAAGCCAAAGCTGGGTGACTCCAGGCTTTGGATTTCTATGTTGAAAGTTAAAGAAAAGGATGAACATCTCGTTTATCCGGGAGTCAGGTGAGGGGCGTATAAACTTTGGTCTGGATCGGTGGATCCGGAATGGTTCTAAGCTCACCGACAACCCAAAACCCGATCGGTCCCACACTCTCGTTAAGGATTTTTGGACCGATGACTCGTTGGAATTACAAGCTACCGAATATCTTGTTAACTCCCCGAGCAGATGCAGCAAGTTAAGTTAACAAATGTTACTCTTGAACGTATGACACACCGATTACTAAGAATAAAAGCTCTCGAAGCTCTCTTCTTACATTTACCAAAAATTTTATACTCGGGATCAGTTCAGTGGGGCACGTAAATTTGGAGCAAATTCCTTACCCCTCTATCTCCTTCTTTGCTCGGAGATCGAGACATCTTGCCATTCCTACAGATGACATCCTCAAACTAAAGGGTCTGAAAGGACCTTCCTGGTGCCATTTGTGCTCTCAAGATGAAGAATCTGTCGACCATCTATTTTTTAAATGTCTCTTCTCTCAGGAAGTCTGGAAACATCTCATTAGTCGTTTCACTATTATCACTCTAAATCTGAGCTGGAATAGTTTGGATACCTGCTGGGTGGATTGGCATAAGGAACAACTTTTGGAGATCCCTCGCTCGGTGGTTCGGTTCCTCTCGGATGTGTAGAAATAGAGCTAAGTTTGATGGGAAGGTTTCCTCTCCTATTCAGGTTGCAGTCCAATGTCTCAGCTACATCCACAAGCTTATCAAGCTCCATTACTACAAGGATATTTGCAGGGTAAGACCAATGGCTAACAAAAAGTTTTCTGTTGTAGCTTGGTACCCTCCCCTCCCCAACGGGTTAAAGTTAATACCGATGGAAGTTGTTCTAATTCGATGCCGGTATCGGTGGGATCTACAGAGACTACTGTGGCCATCGTCGTCGTATTTCCATGCTCCCACATCCGTCGTTGATGTTTTGGAAGCCGAGATCATTGCCATCTTTCGGGCCATCAAGATTGCCAAGATTCGCAAAATCTCCAGTGCCGCCGGTAGAATCCGATTCTAGTTGCCGCATCAATTATATTACCAAGACCGAACCTCGCTCCTTAGAATATCAAGAGATGGATGAACAGGATGCCCACCATATGGATAACATGGTGGTTAAGTTTGCTTTCATCCCTAGGGAAGGCAACTCTCATGCTCATCGGTTAGCCACACGTGGCCGCTACAATGAGGACACTAAAGCCGATAATATCATTCCCCTCCCTCTCAAGCATTTGATCCATGGTGATAACTTAGGACTCGCCTTTCATTAGATACTAGTCTTCCTCCTCTCTTTTTGGTCCTCAAAGGGCTTATTTGTTCCGTTAGTATACATGTAACCGGATTGTTCGTATTTGTTTAGTTAGGTAGTTTTGAGGTAGTTTATGTTTTCGATGTGGGATCCACTAGTTTTAGAGGTCCTCCACTCACTTTTTTATTGTTTCGCCTTTGTAACGTTCATTTCGTATCAACATGTAGGGAGTGATGCTTGCTCCTTTTGTTTAATATATATATATATATATATATATATATATATATATATATATATATATATAATATTATTTTTTTATTTTAAATATTTTAAGTATTGTTTATTATTTATAAATATAATTTAAATATAAAAATATTTAATAGTTAAATAAATTATAAATGAAAATATAAATATACGTATAAATAAATAAATATATATATATAATATTATTTTTTTTTATTTTAAATGTTTTAAGTATAGTATTTTATTTAAAAATATAATTTAATTATAAAAATATTTAATAATTAAATAAATTATAACTGAAAATATTTGGTCAATGGGTTTATCATTGGGTCAATGTTTAACCATTTTGACCAAAGTTCACTTTTTAGTTAGAGATTAACTTATTGGGTCAATAATTGGTCATTAATTCAAAAATTGACTATTTTGACAAAATCGACATTTTGGTCAAAAGTCGACCTATCGGGTCAATGGGTTTGTCATTGGATCAAGGATCGACCATTTTAACCAAAGTTAACTTTTTGGTCGGAGATCGACTTATTTGGTCATTAATTCAAAAATTGTTTATTTCGACCAAAATCGACTTTTCGATCAAATGTCGACCAATTAAGCCAATGAGTTGGTCATCGGATCAAGGATCGACCATTTCGACCAAAGTCGACTTTTTGGTCAAAAGACGACCTATCGGGTCAATGGGTCGGGCATTAGGTCAAAGATTAACCATCTTGACCGAAGTCGACTTTTTGGTCGAGATTGGTTCGTCGGTTAAAAATTGGTCATTAAGTCGAAAATAGACTATTTTAATCAAAATTGACTTTTTGGTCAAAAGTTGACATATTGGGTCAATGAGTTGGTCATTGGGTTAAGGATAGACTATTTTGACCAAAGTTGTCATTTGGTCAAAATTTGACCTATTTAGGTCAATGAGGCGGTCAAGAGTCAAAAATCGACGATTTCGAGTAAAATTGATTTTTGGTCAAAGTTGACTCTATTGGCCAATAGATTGGTCATTGGGTCAAGGAATAATATTATTTTTTATTTTAAATGTTTTAAGTATAGTATATTATTTATAAATATAATTTAATTATAAAAATAATTAATAATTAAATAAATTATAAATAAAAAAATATATATAAGTAATATGTAAATATATATTTATATATATATATAAATTTATCTTATATTATTTTTTTATTTTAAATGTTTAAAGTATAATATATTATTTATAAATTTCATTTAATTATAAAAATATTTAATAATTAAATAAATTATATATAAATAAATATATATGTGTATATATAAATATATATATTTTTATATATAAATTTTTATAATATTATTTTTTTATTTTAAATATTTTAAGTATAATATATTATTTTTAAATATAATTTAATTATAAAAATATTTAATAGTTAAGAAAATTATAAATATATATATATATATATATATATATATACTATATATATATAATATTATTTTTTTATTTTAAATATTTTAAGTATAAGTATATTTTTTATAAATATAATTTAAATATAAAAATATTGAATAGTTAAATAAATTATAAATAAAAATATAAATATATGTATATATATATATAATATTATTTTTTATTTTAAATGTTTTAAGTATAGTATATAATTTATAAATATAATTTAATTATAAATATATTTAATAATTAAATAAATTATAAATAAAAATATTGGGTCAATAGGTTTGTCATTGGGTCAAGGATTGACCATTTTGACCAAAGTTCACTTTTTGGTCGAGATTAACTTATTAGGTCAATAATCGGTCATTAATTCAAAAATTGACTATTTTGACCAAAATTGGCTTTTTGGTCAAAAGTTGACCTAATGGGTTAATGGGTATGTCATTGGATCAAGGATTGACCATTTTGACCAAAGTTAACTTTTTTGTCAAAGATTGACTTATTGGGTCATTAATTCAAAAATTATTTATTTTGACAAAAATTAACTTTTTGGTCAAATGTTGACCTATTAGTGCCAATGGGTCGGTCATCGGGTCAAGGATCGACCATTTTGACCAAAGTCGACTTTTTGGTCAAAAGTCGACCTATCGGGTCAATGGGTTGAGCATTAGGTCAAAGATTAACCATCTTGGTCAAAGTCGACTTTTTGGTCGGAGATCGGTTTACTCTGGCCGAAAATCGGTCATTAAGTCAAAAATCGACTATTGTAATCATAATCGACTTTTGGGTCAAAAGTCGACATATTGGGTCAATGAGTAGGTCATTGGGTTAAGGATCGATAATTTTGACCAAAGTCGTCTTTTGTCAAAATTTGACCTATTTAGGTCAACGAGGCTGTTAGTAGGTCAACAATTAACAATTTTGAGCAAAATTGACTTTTTGGTCAAAAGTTGACTTATTGGGTCAATATGTTGGTTATTGGGTCAAGGATTTACTTATTGGGTTAATAATTGGTCATTAGGTAAAAAATTGTCTATTTTGACCAAAAAGTTGACTTTTTGGTCAAAATATGACCAATTGCCAATGGGTTCAGTTATCAGGTCAAAAATCGACCATTTTGACCAAAGTCGACTTTTTTGTTAAAAGTCGATCTATTTGGTTAATGGGGGTCATTAGGTTAAAATTTGATTATTTTGACCAAAATTAACTTTTTGGTCAAAGGTCGACATATTGGGTCAATGGGTTAGTTATCGTCAAGGTTTGACCATTTTGACCAAAGTTGACTTTTCGTCAAAAGTTAACCTATTGGATCATTGGTCTGGTCATTAGGTCAAGGATTGATAATTATGACCAAAGTTGACTTTTGGTCGGAGATTTACTTATCGGGTCAATAATTGGTCATTAGATAAAAGATCGTCTATTTTGACCTAAAAAGTTGACTTTTTCGTCAAAAATCGATCAATTTAGTCAATGGGTTGATCATCGGGTTAAAAATTAACCATTTTGACCAAAGTCGACTTTTTGATCAAATGTTGATCTATTTGGTCAATGGGTGATCATTAGGTCAAAATCGATTATTTTGACCAAAATCGACTTTTTGTCAAAATTAAAATTATCAGGCAATGGAGTCATGTCATTAGGTCAATCATCGACCATTTTGTCCAAAGTTGACTTTTTGGTCAGAGATTGACTTAGTGGGTCAATAATTGGTCATTAATTCAAAAAATTGACTATCTTGGTCATTAGGTTAAAAATTAATTATTTTGACCAAAATTAAATTTTTGGTCAAAAGTTGAGCCATTGGGTCAACAGGGAGGTCATTATGTAAGAAGTTGACCATTTTGACAAAAATTAACTTTTTTTGTCAAAAGTTAACATATTTTGGTCAAAAGTTGACTTATCATTTGACCAAAGTTGACTTTTTGGTCAAAAGTTTACTTATTGGGTCAATTGGTGGTCATTCAATCAAAAATTGACTATTTTGACCAAAATCGACTATTTGGTCAAAAGTCGACCTATTGGGTCAATGGGTTTGTTATCGAGTTAAAGATCGAATATTTCGACCAAAGTTGACTTTTGGTCGGAGATTAACTTATTGAGTGAATAATCGGTCATTAGATCTAAAATGAACTATTTTGACCAAAATTTATTTTTTGGTCAAAAACCGACCTATAAGGTCAATAGGTTGTTCTTTCGGTCAACGGGTTGTTTTTTATTTTAAATGTTTAAAGTATAAGTATATTATTTATAGATATAATTTAATTATAAAAATATTTAATTATTAAATAAATTATAAATAAAAAAATATATATAGTATATATAAATGTATACATATATAAATTTATTTAATATTTTTTTTAAATATTTTATATATAGTATATTATTTATAAATATAGTTTAATTATAAAAATATTTAATAGTTAATTTCTTATTTTAAATATTTTAGGTATAGTATAATATTTTAAATATAATTTAATCAAAAAAATATTTAATAAATAAATAAATTGTAAATAAAAATATATATAGGAAAATATTAATA
>JAKZJZ010001021.1:17500-20000 GCA_022702705.1 Papilionanthe hookeriana x Papilionanthe teres | reverse complement strand
CAAAAAGTTAACTTTGGTCAAAATGGCCAATCCTTGATCTAATGACAAACCCATTGACCCAATAGGTCAACTTTCGTCCAAAAAACTAATTTTGGTCAAAACAGTCAATTTTTTAATTAATGACCAATTATTGACCCAATAAGTTAATCTCTAACCAAAAAGTGAACTTTGGTCAAAATGGTTAATCATTAACCCAATGATAAACCCATTGACCCGATATTTTTATTTATAATTTATTTAATTATTAAATATTTTTATAATTAAATTATATTTATAAATAATGTACTATACTTAAACATTTAAAATAAAAATACTATTATATATATATATATAAATATATATTTATTTATTTATTTATATATACATATATTTATATTTTATTTATAATTTATTTAACTTTTAAATATTTTTATATTTAAATTATATTTATAAATAATATACTATACTTAAAATATTTAAAATAAAAAAATAATATTATATAAATTTATATATATATATATACCATTTCGACCAAAGTCGACTTTTTGGTCAAAAGTCGACCTATCGGATTAATGAGTGGTCATTGGACTCAAAATCGACTATTTTCGACCAAAATTGACTTTTCGGTCAAAGGTTTTCCTGTTGGGTCAATGTGTTTTTCATCGGGCGAAGGATCGATTATTTCGACAAAAATTAACTTTTTGGTCACAGTATCGACTTATTCGGTCATTAATCGGTCATTAGGTCGAAAATTAACTATTTCGACCAAGATCGAATTTATGGTCAAAAGTTAGCCCATTAAGTTAACGGGGAGGTCATTGGGTCAGAAATTGACCATTTCGACCAAAGTTGACTTTTTGGTCAAAACTTGACATATTTGGCCAATGTGTTGGCAATTGGATCAAGAAGTTCACCATTTTTACCAAAGATGATTTTTTTGGTCAAAAGATGACCTATTTTGTAAATGGGTTGGTCATTAGGTAAAAAATTATCCATTTTGACCAAAGTTGACTTTTTGGTCAAAAGTTGACATATGGGTCAATGGGTGGTCATTTGGTCAAAAATCGACTATTTTTACAAAAATCGGCTTTTGGTCAAAAGTCGACTCTATCGGGTCTAAGGGTTTATCATCGGATCAAGGATCGCCCATTATGACTAAAGTCGATTATTCGGTCGAGATCGACTTATCGGGTCAATAATAGTCATTAATTCAATTTTTTTTATTTTGACCGAAATTAACTTTTCGGTCAAATGTTGACCTATTAGAGCCAATGGGTTCGTTATCGGGTCAAGGATTGATCATTTTGACAAAAGTCGACTTTTTGGTCAAAAGATGTCCTATCGGTCAATGGGTTGGGCATTAGGTCAAAGATTAACCATCCCGACCAAAGTCGACTTTTTGGATCGAGATCGGTTTATCGGGTAAAAATTGGTCATTAAGTCAAAATTGACTATTTTAATCAAAATTGACTTTTTGGTCAAAGTCGACATATTGGGTCAATGGGTTGGTCAATGGGTTAAGGATCGACAATTTCGACCAAAGTTGTCTTTTGTCAAAATTCGACCTATTTAGGTCAATGAGGCGATCAAGAGATCAAAAATTAACAATTTTCGAGCAAAATCGATATTTTGGTCAAAAGTCGACCTATCAGGTCAATAGGTTGGTCATCGGGTCAAGGATTAACTATTTTGGCCAAAGTCGACTTTTTAGTCAAAAGTTAACAAATCGGGCCAATGGGTTGGTCATTGGATGAAGGTTGACCATTTTCACCAAAGTTGACATTTAGGTCATTGTGTCAGAAATTGACCATTTTGACCCAATTTGACTTTTTGGGTCAATGAGGTGGTCATTAGGTCAAAAATTGGCAATTTTGACCAAAACTGGCTTTTTGGTTCAAAAGTTGACCTATTGGGTCAATAATTAGCAATTATGTAAAAAATTTACTCTTTTAACCAAAATTGACTTTTTGGACAAAAGTCAATCTATTGGGTCGGTGGGTTGGTTATTGGGTCAAGGATTTACCATTTTGACCAAAGTTATTTTTTTATTCAAAGGTTGACATGTTGGGTCAAAAGGTTTGTCACTGGGTCAAGGATTGATAATTATGACCAAAGTTGACTTTTTGGTCAGAGATTTACTTATTGGGTAAATAATTGGTCATTAGGTCAAAAATTGTCTATTTTGACATAAAAAAGATGACTTTTTGGTCAAAATTTGATCAATTTAGTCAATGGGTTGATCATTGGGTCATAAATTGATCATTTTGACAAAAGTTGACTTTTTGGTCAAAACTTGACCTAATTGGTCAATGGGTGGTCATTAGGTCAAAAATTGACTATTTTGACCAAAATTTGACTTATTGGGCAATGGGTTTGTCATTGGGTCAATCATCGACCATTTTGTCCAAAGTTGACTTTTTTGTCAGAGATATACTTATTGGGTCAATAATTGGTCATTAATTCAAAAATCGACTATCTTAGTCATTAGGTCAAAAATTAATTATTTTGATCAAAATTAATT
>JAKZJZ010001021.1:0-15000 GCA_022702705.1 Papilionanthe hookeriana x Papilionanthe teres | reverse complement strand
TTTTTTATTTTAAATATTTTAAGTATAGTATACTATTTATAAATATAATTTAAATATAAAAATTTTTAATAGTTAAATAAATTATAAATAATAATATAAATATACGTATATATAAATAAATATATATATATATATATAATATTATCCAAATTCAGAGGCTTCAAAAGCCCTATGGTCTCATGCCATGGTGAATTTCCTACATGCGTGGAGAATTAAAACAATGCAGACAGTAAATAAATTATTAAAAATGAAATACTTGATGAAATTAAATGATTTCTTTTCTACATTATTCTCCTCTCGTTCACCGAGCAAGAGGGTATTTTTATTTTATTTTTCCGATTTTCCCGCACAAAGTTATGGATTTTTGAAGTTTAGGGAATTAAATAAATTAGAAAATACCCTAATTTTCTATTTATCCACGTGGCGCCGCGTCAACCTCGGCAGCTCTGAAACGCCGCGTGGCGCTCTCTGATTCGACGCCGCCATCCGACTCAGCGCTCCGGGGGCCCGCTGTGTCGTTCCGTCTCCTCATCCGGCGTGATCCTGGCCGTCCGTCCGCGCTTGTATTAAATGAACGGCATCCGTTCATCGTCCCCAAGCCTCCTAGCCCGAGAACCGTCCACACTAAATCCCTAATATCTCACTCAATACTTAACGGATTTTCGTGCTCTTGTGCTCTATGGATTCATCTTGAAGAGACGAACACATCTATACGGTGATCATGCATTGAAATTAAGGCATTTGAAATGGAGAATCTCCGTAGCTTCTGGATGAAGAATTAGCTCATACCTTTGCTCGTAGAAGTGTGGCACAATCCGAGGGTTGTGTCACCTTCGATTGGATCCCATTAATTATTTTAAATGTTTTAAGTATAAGTATATTATTTATAAATTTAATTTAATTATAAAAATATTTAATAGTTAAATAAATTATAAATAAATAAATATATATATGTATATATAAATATATATATTTATATATAAATTTATATAATATTATTTTTTTATTTTAAATATATTAAGTATAATATATTATTTTTAAATATAATTTAAATATAAAAATATTTATTAGTTAAATAAATTATAAATAAAAATATAAATATATGTATATATATATATTTGTATGTATATATATATATATATATATATATATATATATATATATTTTTTTATTTTAGATGTTTTAAGTATAGTAGATTATTTATAAATATAATTAAATTATAAAAATATTTAATAATTAAATAAATTATAAATAAAAATATTGGGTCAATGGGTTCATCATTGGGTCAAGGATCGACCATTTTGACAAAAGTTCACTTTTTGGTCGGAGATTAACTTATTGGGTCAATAATTGGTCATTAATTCAAAAATTGACTATTTTGACCAAAATCGCTTTTTGGTCGAAAGTCGACCTAATGGGTCAATGGGTTTGTCATTGGATCAAGAATTGATCATTTTGACCAAAGTTAACTTTTTGATCAGAGATTAACTTATTGGGTCATTAATTCAAAAATTATTTATTTTGACCAAAATTTACTTTTTGGTCAAATGTTGACCTATTAAAGCTAATGGGTCTGGTCATCGGTCAAGGATTCACCATTTCGACCAAAGTTAACTTTTCGATCAAAAGTCGACCTATCGGGTCAATAGGTCGAGCATTAGGTCAATGATTAACCATCTTGACCAAAGTCGACTTTTGGTCGGAGATCGGTTTACTCTGGCCAAAAATCGGTCATTAAGTCAAAAATTGACTATTTTAATCAAAATTGACTTTTGGGTCAAAAGTTGACATATTGGGTCAATGAGTTGGTCATTGGGTTAAGGATTGAAAATTTTGACCAAAGTTGTCTTTTGGTCAAAATTTGACCTATTTAGGTCAATGAGGCGGTTAGTAGGTCAAAAATTGACAATTTTGAGCAAAATTGACTTTTTGGTCAAAAGTTGACCTATTGGGTCTATATGTTGGTTATTGGGTCAAGGATTAACCATTTTCGCCAAAGTTGATTTTTTAGTCAAAAGTTAACAAATTGGGTCAGTGGGTTGGTTATTGGTTCAAAGATTGGTAATTATGTCAAAAATTTACTATTTTGACTAAAATTGACTTTTTAGTCAAAAGTCGATCTATTGGTTCAGTGGGTTGGTTATTGGGTCAAGGATTGACAATTATGACCAAAGTTGACTTTTGGTTAAAGATTTACTTATTGGGTTAATAATTGGTCTTTAGGTCAAAAATTGTCTATTTTGAACAAAAAGTTACTTTTTGGTCAAAATATGACCAATTTGTCTAGCGGGATGGTCATTGGGTCAAAAATTGACCATTTTGACCAAAGTTGACTTTTTTTGTCAAAAGTTGACCTATTTGGTTAATGGGGGTCATTAAGTCAAAATTGATTATTTCGACCAAAATTGTCATTTTAGTCAAAGGTCGACATATCGGGTCAATGGGTCAGGTTATCGGGTTAAGGCTCGACCATTTTAACCAAAGTCGACTTTTCGGTCAAAAGTTAACCTATCGGGTCAATGGGCTCGTCATCGGGTCAAGGATCGATAATTATGACCAAAGTCGATTTTTGTTCGAGAGATTTACTTATCGGGTCAATAATTGGTCATTAGATAAAAAATTATCTATTTTGACCTAAAAGTTGATTTTTCGGTCAAAATTTGACCAATTTAGTCAATGGGTTGATTATTTGGTCAAAAATCGACCATTTTGACCAAAGTCGACTTTTTGTCAAAAGTCGATCTATTTTGTCAATGGTGGTCATTAGTTCAAAATTGATAATTTTGACCAAAATTGTCTTTTTGGTCAAAATTTAAATTATCGGGCAATGGGTTTGTTATCGGGTCAATCATCGACTATTTTGTCCAAAGTCGATTTTTGGTCGGAGATCGACTTAGTGGGTCAATAATTGGTCTTAATTCAAAAAATTGACTATCTTGGTCATTAGGTCAAAAATTAATTATTTTGATAAAAATTAAATTTTTGGTCAAAAGTTGAGCCATTGAGTTAACGGGGAGGTCATTATAACAAAAGTTGACCATTTTGACTAAAATTAACCTTTTTGGTCAAAAGTTGACATATTTTGGTCAAAAGTTGACTTATTGGTCAAAAGTTGAATTATCATTTGACCAAAGTTGACTTTTTTGTCAAAAGTTGACTTATTGGGTGAATTAGTGGTCATTAAATCAAAAATTTACTATTTTGACCAAAATTGACTATTTGGTCAAAAGTTGACCTATTGGGTTAATGGGTTTGTCATTGGGTTAATGATTGAATATTTTGACCAAAGTTAACTTTTTGGTGAGAGATTAACTTATTGAGTGAATAATTAGTCATTAGATCTAAAATTAACTATTTTGACCAAAATTTATTTTTTTGGTAAAAAACCGACCAATTGGGTCAAAGGGTTGGCCTTTGGGTAAATGAGGTGGACATTGGGTCAGAAATTGACCATTTTGACTAAAGATTACTTTTTGGTCAAAAGTTGACCTATTTCGACCAAAATCGAATTTTTGGTCAAAAGTTAACCTATCGGGTCAACTAAGCTAGTCATCGGGTTAGATATCGACTATTTTGACCAAAGTCGACTTTTGGTCAAAAGTCGACCTATTTGGTCAATGAGTTGGTAATTGGGTCAAGAATCGACCACTTTGATCAAAGATGACTTTTTGGTCAAAAATAATCTATTGGGTCAATGGGTCGGTCATCGGGTTAAAATCGACCATTTTAACCAAAGTTGATTTTTTGGTCAAAAGTCGACCTATTCGGTTAATGAATCGGTATATTTATGTATACATACAAAAATATATATATGTAAATTTACCTATATATATATATTATTTTTTTAATTTAAATATTGTTAGTAAAGTATATTATTTTAAAATAAAATTTAATTAAAAAAAGATTTAATAATTAAATCAATTATAATTAAATATATATATAAGTGTATATATAAATATATATATATATATATATATATATATATATATATATATATATATGTATGTATGTATGTATATGAATTTATTTAATATTATTTTTTTGTTTTAACTATTTTAATTATAGTATATTATTTATAAATATAATTTAATTATAAAAATATTTAATAGTTAAATAAATTATAAATAACTAAATATATATGCGCATATATATATATATATATATATATATATAAATTGATATATAATTTTTTTTATTTTAAATATTTTAAGTATAGTATATTATTTATAAATATAAATTAATTATAAAAAAATTTAATAGTTAAAAAATTATAAATAAATAAATAATATAATATTATTTTTTTATTTCAAAAATTTTAATTATAGAATATTATTTGTAAATATTATTTATATATATAGATTTATTTATTTAATAGTATTTTTTTATTTAATATATATATATAAATATATATATATATATATATATATATATATGTATGTATATATATAGATATATATTTAGTTAATATTATTTTTTAATTTTAAATTTTTTAAGTATAGTTTATTATTTAAAAATATAATTTAACCATAAAAATATTAAATTGTTAAATAAATTATAAATAAATAAATTTATATCTCTATATATAAATATTTATATATATATATTTATATATATAAATAAATATATATAATAATATTTTTTTATTTTATTATTTATATATTATTATTTTATATAAATAATATTGTTTATATTATCTTATTTTATACATATATAAATTTATTTAATATTATTTTTTATTTAAATATTTTTAGTATAAGCATTTTATTTATAAATACAATTTAATTATAAAAATATTTAATAATTAAAAAATAATAAATAAAAATATATATAGGTATATATATATATATATATAAATTTATTTAATATTATTTTTTTATTTTAAATATTTTAAGTATAGTATATTATTTTTAAATATAATTTAATTATAAAAATATTTATTAGTTAACAAAATTATAAAAAAATAACTATATATATATATATATATATATATATATATATTAAAGAAGAGCTAATCGTGGCTCCTTTCGTGTTGAAATAAGAAAAACTGGTACAAAAAGAGGAGGGAAGGAGGATCCCTAACTATAACTAAACAAATAAAAACAGTACCACACCCATAACGTTTCCTCCTACCAAAGAACAACTCGACGCGATGCAAAAAAGAAAAAACACACAACAACCAGTAAACCCTAACCAAACATAGCAAAAACAGAGCATAAACAACACATATTAGGCCAACTGAAACAGAATAGAATAGCCAGAGAACTTCGTTGCCGCAAGGCAGACGAACTTGTTAGCAAAAGGAACAAAGATGATGGGGCCACAGCAATGTACTGTAAATACGATGTGCGGAAAAGAAGTCGCGTAGAGCGGACCTGAAAAGAAAACAGACAAAATAGCCACCGAAGACAGCTCAGGGAGCCAAATTGGAGCAAAATTAAGTCAGAACAAATATATGTAAGTGCGGAATCATTCTAGAAGTGTTTGAATTAATTGAAATATAGGCTCTTAATGAAAACAAGAACAATAAGCAAGGCTCAAACAACCCAACAATATAATCTCCCAGAAGGTGAACTAGTCAACATGACCCCAAGCAAAACAAAGTTTCCAAAGACAGTTCCAGCAAAAAGAAGTTAAAAGCTAAAAATACATGTGTGCGTGTGTCTATATATATATAAAAGGGAAGCAAGAAGAGGCCTTATATATATATAAGGGAAGAAAGAAGAGGCCTGGAAGCCACCTAAACCAACGGCGAGAGAGGGGGAACCTGGAAGTGTGAAAATACCACCTGGAACCTTCCTCCAGCAATAATTAGCTACACCATATAACTTGGATCTCAAATACATTGGTATATATATAAATATAGAAGTATATATATATATATATATATATATATATATATATAAGATTATGCCTTTATATAAATAAATCTATGACTATATATATATATATATATATATATATATATATATATATATATATATGTATATAACTATAGAAATACGTAAAAATATATAAGCAAGAAAACCCGTAAAAGGAAGATAGTAGAAAACGAAACAACTGAGCATGAAGGAACAGAAACCAGATATATAAAGATTGCTATACACACACACAGATATATAAAGATTGCTGCACACACACACATGTCTAAGAATAAATATTTATATATATGTGTGTATATAACATGGCTTTATATAGAGAGATATATAGATATAATCACAGAAATATATATATATGTATGTGTATATATATATATAGAGAAAGATGGGTGATCCGAATTTTCTGGAGGGAGATTAGAGGCGATTTTCAAATTCTTCAATTCTGAAAGATATTCTTGCTGAAGAGTTGATTGGAAAGGCTATTGTCATCATCTGCTCTTAGATTTTTGAAGGTTTTCTGGATTAATTTCTTGTCTAGTTGGTGCTCTGTTGGTTTTTTTCAAGATTTCTGGTTCTCTAAATTCAACTTTTGAAGTTGAGAATGTTTCTTTATAAATATTGTTAAGATTTGAAAACTAATCCTTTTAGTTTTTAATCTTTTCACTTTAATTGGTTCTTCTGGATTTCTTAGATTTCTTTATTACCCAAGTGATGGACAATTCTAATAATTCTACTATTGGACGATCTTATGTGGATGTGGTTGGCAAATCTTTGGAAGGTACTTCTGATAATTTGGTGTTTCCTCAATGCTATCATGATTCGGCCGATGGAAAAGGAAATTGTGCTTTGATCAAGAAAATTGGGAAAAAGGGTGGGAAACCGGCCTTATTCCTTTCCGATAATGAACTCTCTACACTTGCCGATTCTCATAAATTTACTCTTATTGGTAAATTTCAAATGGGTAATCCTAAAATGGAAAGTATTAGAAAGTTTTTTGAGAATTTCAAACTGATGGGATTTTGGAGCATTGGTTGGTTAGATGGCGTACATGTTTTAATTCGATTAAGTAAGGAGGAGGATTATGCTATAATTTTTTCCAAGAAGATGGTTTCCATTGATAACGGGAATATGAAGATTCTCAAATGGTCGCAAGATTTTAATCCCGATCAAGAAACTCCAATTGTTCCTATCTCGGTTTAAATTACCAAATCTTAAGTTGCAATTCTTCAATCACTCGCATTTTATATTCTATTGGATCCGTTTTGGGAAGACCCCTTAAGATTGATCTTCCAACTTTCAATCTTTCAAGACCTTCAACTGCAAGAATTCTTGTGGAAAGGGATGTAACTCTACTCGATGTTAATGAAATATGGATTGGAACCGCTCATAAGTGGATATCGGCAATCTATCATAATGGAACAAAGACCTTATTATTGTCATCATTGTATGATGTTTGGTCATACACAGGATAAGTGTTATAAACTTCATCCCGATTTAAATATTAAAGGAAAATCCGTTCAGACAACCTATCACTACCGCCAATATTTCGAAGGCACTCGATGCGTCGATGACGAATTCAATCTATTCCTATTAATCCGCCTCATTTTGTTATTTCGAATCGATAATGTCGAAGATGTTGAAGCTCTTCATGATGTTCCGATTAATGGTTCCGAAGATAATATTGTGAATGATTCCGATATTGATAACATTAATAAGGAGTCTAATACTTTGGAAGTGCCCGATATACCTTCTGCCGCCGATATTCCCGCCGAATCCGCTTGCAAAAATATCATTCCCGCAACTCGATATGGTTACATCTAATAATGATTATCCTGCTTTTCAACCTTCTAAAGTTGATGAGGTGTTACAGGTAGCTAGAAATGAAATGGAAGAGGATTGGTTGGTGCAAAAGCATAAGAAGAAGAAAAATCTGGAAATGCGACATCTTAATGAAGACAATATTATCTTGCCTGATGGTTCTCCAAAGCCGCAAAGGCTAATTTCCTCTCTAGACTTACTAGAGCAGGAAAGCAAGCCGCCAATGATTAATTTCTTATGTTGGAAAATTAGGGGAGTGGCTAATCCCGGCTCCCTTAATAGAGTTATCAGCTTAAACAGGATTAACAAGTTTTGGGCTTTTGTCCTTTTAGAACCTTTAGTTGTTAATAATTTGGGTAGATTTACTCAAAAGTTCCTCGGATATAGTTTTATGAACAATTGCTCTAATAAAATTTGGTTGTTCTCTAGAAAAGAAATGAAGGTTGATGTTTTAATCGATGATGCTCAATTTCTACACATTTATTTTGAAATTGATCAATTTAAGGGTTATGCTACTTTGGTTTATGCTCGGGACTTCTAATGAAGATAGGAAGGATTTATGGGATAATTTGCTTTCTTTAAGTGCCAATATGACGATTGTTGGCTTGTGGGGGGTGATTTTAATTGTATTGCAAGTCCCAATGAAAAGAAGGGAGGAAGAAATCCCGATTTTAATAAGATGATAAAATTTTCTTCCAACATTCATGATGCTAAATTGTTTGATTTGGGTTTTGAGGGATCTCCTTATACATGGAAAAGAGGTTATATTTGGGAAAGATTGGATAGGTTCCTGGTGAACCAGCAGTGGTTAGATTTGTTTTCCATTTCTAAGGTCAGACATCTTTCTAGAATCGGATCCGATCATAACCCATTATTGCTCGAAATTTGCTTGTACTCATAAGCCTACTTTTCATTTCTTTAAATATCTTAATGTCTCGGTCTTCTCACCCTTCTTTTCAATCTCTTATTGAGGAAAATTGGTATTTATCTCGATGACTTTGGGGGTAAGCCAATGATTAAGCTATGGTTTTTACAAAAGAAGATTGCTAAGATTCCGAAAGATCGGAACTTTCAGACTTTTGGAGATGTACATGTTAAAGTCAAGCAAGCCGAATCTCTCGGTAAACCAAATGGAGATGGATTTGGATGCCGGTATTATTACCGATGATATCATTACCGATGCTTATAACAATCTTAATTCCGCCATCGCTCAAGAAGAAGAATTTCGAAACAAAAAGCTGCTAACAATTGGTTTATTCATGGGGATAGAAATTCAAAATTTTTTCATTCTATTATTAAATATAGAAGATCTTTAAATGTTATTGATAAGATTCAAGATTCTGATGGGAATTGGATAACGAATTATAAGGAGATTGCTGAAAGTGCTGTGGCTCATTTTAAAAAGTTATTTTTTGCTCAAAATAGTATCTTTGATCATTCACTGAACATTGCTCGATTTATTTGAGGCTAATGATTTAATCAGTAGCAATAACAGTGGGCTTCTCTTACATTCCCGATGATAAAGAGATTTATGAGGCTTTGACATCTATTGACAATATTACAACTTCCGGATCCGATGGTTTTACATCAGATTTTTATATTAAGAGTTGGAAGATGATTAATAAAGATGTGATCGAAGCCGTTAAAAGCTTCTTTGTCGGTGATTCCATCCCTAAATATTTTACTTCTAATACTATTGTCTTGATTCCTAAAGACAAAAAAGAAATGTATGGCAAGACTATAGACCTATTAGTCTTTCTAATACTTTTACAAAAATTATTAGTAAGATAATAGTCGTCAGGTTGCAACCTACTTTGGATTCCTTAATTGCTGAGAACCAATCAGCTTTTGTGAAAGGAAGAAGTATTAATGATAATATTTTGCTTGCCCAAGAGATGTTAACTGATATTGATAAGTCTTGTAGAGGAAGTAATGTAATTTTTAAACTTGATCTAGCCAAAGCCTATGATACTATTAGCTGGGATTTTATTTTGAAAATGCTAGCTGCAAGGGGATTCTCTCAGGATTTCTGTAAGTTAATTCAAAGATGGATGAGTAATAATTTCTACAGCATTTTTATCAATGGTGAGTCTCATGGTTTTTTCCAATCTGGTAGAGGCCTTAAACAAGGAGATTCTCTTTCACCTACTTTATTTATATCGGCTTTTGACACTTTATCCAGCATTGCTTAATAATTTGCATCAGGTTCATCCTTATCTCGGATTTCAACACAGATCGACCGTGTAATAAGCCATTTAGCCTATGCGAGATGATATAATGGTTTTCTCTAATGGTAGTAAAAATGCTATCAAACAGTTTATGAAGGTTCTACAGCTATTTGAAGGCATTTCTGGAATGCATTTCAATAAATCCAAGTGTTACTTTCTCCCTAGCAGTAAAATGATAGCTGTTATAAAAAATTGGATTATGGATTACACGGGTTTTAAAGAAGCTAATTATCCTCTTAAATATTTGGGCTTTCCTCTCATTAAAGGAAAAAGAAAATTGGCACACTTTGATGCTATTGTTGATAAAGTATCGGCTCATATTAATAACTCGGACTACTTCTTTTCTTTCTAATGGTGGAAGGATAGTTTTATTAAAGCATGTTCTCTCATCTTTTCCATTATACATTCCGCAAATGGTAAAATTAAAGAAAAGCACTCAAAGGCTCCTCTCTACTATGTTTAACAAATTTTTATGGGAAGGAAGTCATAAGCAAATTCATTGGTCTAATTGGGACAAAATTTGTAAACCTTATGACTGTGGTGGATCGGGCTTTAGAAATTTTCAACATATGAGTTTTATCTTCCATTGTAAACAATGGATTAGATTCGTAATGCGTAAATCTTTATGGGCTAGATTTTTATTTGGGAAGTATTGTCATAGAGGAGTCCATCCTTCACAGGTTCAGCCTAAAATTGGGGATTCAAAGAACTGGAAAGAGTTGCTAAAAGTAAGGGATAAAGCTGAAGATCTGTTTGTTTGGGAAGTAGGAGAGGGGAATATAAATTTCTGGTATGATAATTGGCTACTAAATGGCTGTCTGAAAGAACAAAGAGGATTAAATTCAAAATACTTGAGGGTTGCTGATTGTTGGTCTAACAGTAAATGGAATTATGATATGGTCCAGAGGTTGGTGAATAATGATGATGCTAGAATAATTTTTAATACTCCTTTTATGCCTTCCAAAAATGACAGATTGGTAACTAAGAATGCTTCTAGCCATTCTTTGTCCAAATTCATTTACAATGAATATTTCTCACTGGTCTAAGAATGAATGGGGGTCTTATTTGGAACAAATTCTTATCATCTTCTATTTCTTTCTTTTGTTGGAGATTGTTTAAAAAATTATTGCCTACGGATGATATTCGAAATTGAAAGGGTTAAGAGGCCCTTCTATGTGTCATCTTTGCCATAATGAGGAGGAAAGTTTAAATCATATATTTATGCATTGCATGTTTCTCTCGTAATATTTGGAAGGGGTTCTTGGATATCTAAATTCAGGTCATCTTTTTCACAATTGGATTAATATTTCTGCTTGCTGGAATGATTGGAA
Source organism: Papilionanthe hookeriana x Papilionanthe teres (assembly GCA_022702705.1). Classification (NCBI taxonomy): domain Eukaryota; kingdom Viridiplantae; phylum Streptophyta; class Magnoliopsida; order Asparagales; family Orchidaceae; genus Papilionanthe; species Papilionanthe hookeriana x Papilionanthe teres. The sequence goes on along the minus strand of JAKZJZ010001021.1, from coordinate 3,747 downwards.
ATTACAAAGGGAGTTTTACATCCCTTTGATAATTTTTTGGTTTATTTGGGTTACAAGGAACAATTGGATTCATGATAAAAAATTCCCATCTGTTAATATTACTATTGCTCATTGTTTGGCATATGTTTTTAAGATTCAGAAGTATATCACAGATTCTAGTTTTAATCAAGGAAGGAAAATTCAGCTGGTATATTGGAGGAAACCTATTAATGGTTGGTTTAAAATCAATACTGATGGAAGTCTTAAGGGTCTTTCAGCAGGTATTGGGGGAGTGTGTAGAGATCATAAAGGTGATTGTTTGTGGTATTTCTCTTCTCCTATGGCTTCTACAAATATTCTGGAGATTGAAGCAATTGCTCGTTTATCGGAGCTTAAAAATTGTCGTTCAAATGAATTACTATGGTATTCATGTGGAGATGGATTGTCTTCAATCGGTCAATATAGTTCCGAATGTTTCGAATCTCCTTGGTTCTTACTTCATTGGATCAACAAAATCAAAATCCTAGCTTCTAATTTAAATGTTACTTGGAGTCATATTCTAAGGGAAGGGAATCAACCGGCTAATTATTTAGCTAAAAAGGCCTTGGAGTCTTCTTTAGTTTCTTGTTCTTCTTCTATTTTTGGTTTTTTCAAGGTGTTACTCCATGGGGATACTTTAGTTTATCCTCATGTTAGATGTAATTAACTGCTTTTTCAATAAATCATCTTTAGGTTTTAATATATATATATATATATATATATATATATATATATATATATATATATATATATATATATATATGTAAATAAAAGAGAATCCAACGAAAGAGATGGCAAGCACATGAAGTCTAAGTGTCAGGGCTAATGAAAGGGCATCGATATTATCCCCGTTAATTCAAATTTTTAAGGCAAGGGGTGCGAGCTTACTCGCCACAATTTGGTTACTCGATGAACCAAGCCTAAGCAACTGGCTTAGCGGATCTATTACCTTCCCGATAAATGAACCTGTGGGCAATGTGCAAATGAGCAGTAATACATATATTTATAAATATATATATTTATTTATATATATAAAAATTTATTCAATATTATGTTTTAATTTTAAATATTTTAAGTATAATATATTATTTATAAATATAATTTAATTATAAAAATATTTAATTGTTAAATAAATTATATATATATATATATATATATATATATATAACTATTTTTTTATTTTAAATGTCTTAAGTATAGTTTATTATTTATAAATATAATTTAATTATAAAAATATTTAATAGTTAAGTAAATTATAAATAAAAAAATATATAGGTATACAATATATAAATATAATTTTGTTATAAAATTATTAAATAATTAAATAAATTATATATATATATATTTCTTTAATATTATTTTTTATTTTAAATATTTTTAGTATAATATATAATTTATAAATATAATTTAATTATAAAAATATTTAATAGTTAAATAAATTATTAATAAATAAATATATATCCGTATATATATATATATATATATATATATATATATATATATATATATATATATATATATATATATATTTAAAATATTATTTAATTATAAAAATATTTAATTGCAATATATATATATATATATATATATAATTATTTTTTTATTTTAAATGTTTTAAGTATAGTTTATTATTTATAAATATAATTTAATTATAAAAATATTTAGATGTTTAGTAAATTATAAATAAAAATATACATCGGTATAGGATATTAATACAGGTATTTATTTAATATTATTCTTTTATTTAATAGTTTAGTAAATTGAAAATAAAAATATATATAGGTCTTTATTTACTATTATTGTTTTATTTTAAATATTTTCAAGTATAGGATATTATTTATAAATATAATTTAATTATAAAAATTTTTAATAGATAAATAAATTATAAATAATTCAATATATGTGTGTGTCATATATATATATATATATATATATATATATATATATATATATATATTCATTTATCTATATAATTTTATATAATATTATTTTTTATTTTAAAATTTTTAAGTATAAGTATATTATTTATAAATATAATTGAATTATAAAAATATTTAATAGTCAATTTTCGACCTAATGACCAATTAATGACCAAATAAGTCAATCTCTGACCAAAAAGTTAATTTTTGACAAAATAATCAATCCTTCACCCAATGACAAACACATTGACCCAACATGACAACTCTTTACCCAATTACCAACTTATTGACCAAATATGTCACCTTTTGACCAAAAAGTCAACTTTGGTCAAAATGGTCAATTTCTGACCTAATGCCACCCCTTTGACCCAATGGGTAAACTTTTGACAAAAAATTTAATTTTGGTCAAAATAATCAATTTTTGACCTAATGAACAATTTTAGACCTAATAAGTGAATATCTGATCAAAATGTCAACTACGGTCAAAATGATCAATCTTTCACCCAATGACCAACCCATTGACCCAATAGGTAAAGTTTTGACCAAAAAGTCAACTTTGGTCAAAATGATCAATTTTTGACCCAACAACAAACGCATTGACCAAGCAGGTCAATGTTTGAACAAAAATTAATTTTGAACAAAATAGTCAATTTTTTACCTAAAGACCAATTATTAGCCCAGTAAGCCAATCTCTGACCAAAAAGTCAACTTTGGTCAAAATAGTGTATCCTTGACCCAATGACCAACCCATTTACCCAGTTGGTCAACTTTTGACAAAAAGTCATCTTTGGTTAAAATGGACAATTCCTGATCCAATGACTAACCCATCGACCTAATGGGTTAACTCTCGACAAAAATTTAATTTTGGTCAAAATAATTAAATTTCGACTAAATGACCAATAATCGACCCAATGAAGTCAATCTGCGACCAAAAAGTCAACTTTAATCAAAATGGTCAATCTTAGACCCAATGACAAACCCATTGATCCAATAAGTGAACTTTCGACCAAAAGTCGACTTTAGTTAAAATGGTCAATTTCGGACCTAATGACCAACCCATCGACCCAATAAAGTTAACTTTTGACCAAAAAGTCAACTTTGGTCAAAATGGTTATACTTGACCTAATAACTAACCCATTGACCGAATATGTCAACTTTTGACCAAAAAGTTAATTTTGGTCAAAATAGTCAAATTTTGACCTAATGACCCCCCATTAACCAAATAGGTCAACTTTTGACCAAAAAGTCAACTTTGGTCAAAATGGTCAATTTTTGACATAATGACCAACCCGCTGGCCAAATTGGCTAAATTTTGACCAAAAAGTCAACTTTTTAGTCAAAATAGACAATTTTTGACCTAATGACCAATTATTAACCCAATAAGTAAATCTTTGACCAAAAAGTCAACTTTAGTCATAATTGTCAATCCTTGACTCAATAATCAACCCACTGACCTAGTAGATCGACTTTTGACTAAAAAGTCATTTTTGGTCAAAATAGTAAATTTTGACATAATTACCAATTATTGACCCATTAGGTCAACTTTTGAAAAAAAAGTCTATTTTCGACCTAATGACCACCTCATTGACCCAAAAGGTCATCTTTTGACCAAAAATCAAATTTAGTCAAAATGGACAATTTCTAACACAGTGACCTATATGTCAACTTTGGTGAAAACGTTCAATCCTTCATCCAATGACCAACCAATTGACCCAATTTGTTGACTTTTTACTATGAAGTTAACTTTAGGCCAAAATGGTTAATCCTTGACCCAATGACCAACCTATTGACCCAAAAGGTCAACTTTTGA
>JAKZJZ010001020.1:20000-33006 GCA_022702705.1 Papilionanthe hookeriana x Papilionanthe teres | reverse complement strand
AACAGTGATGTGTTCGAACATTTCAAACACGAACACTAGCTCTGTTTATTCGTGTTCGGTTCGTTTACACCCCTATATATATATAATATTATATTTTTATTTTAAATATTATAAGTATAGTAATTTTTTTTTATAATGCAGGGTACAGTAGATTTCAGACGGATCATTATTACTATGCCAGACATTTTGAAAATTAGTATATTAATTTACTGTCGTATGTGGATGACTTGCTTATTTGAGAGGCCAGTATTGATAAGATCAATAATTTGAAAAAGCAGATGTCAAAGTACTTTGCAATGAAAGATTTGAGAGCTACAAAGCAAAGTCTTGGAATGAGGATTGTCAGAGAAAGAGTCAGAGACACGTTGAGACTTTTACAAGTTGAGTATGTGAAAAAGGTACTCAACATGTTTGATATAGACAAGGCCAAACAAGTTGGCACACCTATGGGAAATCACTTCAGACTCAACAAGAATCAGTTACCCAAGTTAGAGGACGAACGAAACCACATGAGTGAGGTTCCTTACACCTCAGTTATAGGTTAAATTATGTATGTTATGGTTTGCACAAGACCAGATATTGCCCAATGCAGTGAGAGTTTTGCGCAGATACATAAGTAACCCAGAGAAGGAACATTGAAAAACTGTGAAGTGGATCTTGAGATATCTAAAGAGCTTTACAGAAACACCTTGTATTTCTCAGAAAAACGTTTAGAGGCACTAGGCTACGTTGATGTTGATCTAGCTGGAGATATTGATAACAGAAGGAGTACTACGGGGTATGTTTATACTTTTGGTGGCACTACAGTGTTATGGGGCTCTAATCTACAGAAAAAAGTTTCTTTTTCTACCACAAAAATTAGGCATATTATAGTGTCAGAGGTTGCAAATGAGATGATATGACTACAAGACTTATTGGAGAAATTGGGTAAAAATAATCAAAATGGCACTCACAATGATGGTTAAATCGTCATATTCCTTGCCAAGAATCCAACATTTCAATCCAGGACTAAACACATTCAGATCAGGTATCACTTCTTTCAATCATTGTTAGAAGACGGACAGTTGCTACTTAAGAAAATTTGTGGAAGCAAGAACCGTGCTGATAATATATATATATATATATATAAATTTATATAATATTATTTTTTTATTTAAAGTATTTTAAGTAAATTATATTATTTATAAATATAATTTAATTATAAAGTTAACTTTTTAGTCAAAATTTAACCAATTTGGCCAGCGAGTTGGTCATTGGGTTAAAAATTGACCATTTTGACCAAAGTTGACTTTTTGGTCAAAAGTTGACCTATTTGGTTAATGGTGAGTCATTAGGTAAAAATTTGATTATTTTGACCAAAATTGACTTTTTGTTCAAAAGTTCACTTATTTGGTCGTTGCGTTGGTCATTGGGTCAAGAATTGACTATTTTAACTAAAGTGGACTTTTTAGTCAAAAGTTAACCTATTGGGTCAATGGGTTGATCGTTGAGTCAAAAATTGATCATTTTAACCAAAGTTAACTTTTTGGTCGAAATTTCACCTATTGGATCGATAGATTCATCATTGGGTCAAAGATTGACCATTTTGACCAAAGTTGACTTTTTGGTCAGAAATTGGCTTAGTGGGTCAATTATTGGTCATTTGGTCAAAAATTGACTATTTTGACCAAAATTGAATATTTTGTCAAAAGTTAACCCATTGGGTCAATGTGATGTTCATTGGATCAAGAATTGACCATTTTGACCAAAGATGACTTTTTGTCGAAAGTTGACTACTTGGTCGATGGGTTGGTCATTAGGTCAAGGATAGACCATTTTGACCAAAGTTCACTTTTTGGTCAGAGATTGGCTTACTTGGGTTAATAATTGGTCATTAGGTCAAAAATTGACTATTTTGACCAAAATTGATTTTTTGGTCAAACGTTGACCTACTTGGTCAATTTGTTGGTCGTTGGGTCAAAAATTGATCATTTTGACCAAAGTTGATTTTTGGTCAAAAGTTTACCTATTGGGTCAATGGGTTGGTCATTTGGTCAAGGATTGATCATTTTCACCATAGTTGACTTTTTGGTCAGATATTGACTTATTGGGTCAAAAATTGGTCATTTGGTAAAAAATTGGTCATTTGGTCAAAAATTGATTATTTTCACCAAAATTAAATTTTTTGTCAAAAGTTTACCCATTGGGTCAGAAATTGACTATTTTGACCAAAGTTGACTTTTTGGTAAAAAGTTGACCTATTTGGTTAATGAGTTGGTAATTGAGTCAAGATTTGACCATTTTGACTGAAGAAAACTTTTTGGTCAAAATTTGATATATTGGGTCAACGGGTAGGTCATTGGATCAAAAATTGACCATTTTTACCAAAGTTGACTTTTTGGTTAAAAGTTGACTTATTGGGTTAATGGGTGGTCATTAGGTCAAAAATTAACTATTTTGACCAAAATTGACTTTTTGGTCAAAAGTTGTCTTATTGGGTCATTATGTTTGTCATTGGGTGATGCATAGATTATTTTAACAAAAATAAACTTTTTGGTCAGAGATTGATTTATTTGGTCATTAATTGGTCATTAGGTCGAAAATTGACTATTTTGACCAAGATTGAATTTTTGGTCGAAAGTTAACCCATTGGGTCGATGGGGAGGTCATTGGTCGAGAATTGACCATTTTGACCGAAGTTGATTTTTGGTCAAAAGTTAACATATTTGGCGATGTGTTAGTAATTGGATTAAGAAGTTGACCATTTTTAGCAAAGATGACTTTTTTGATCAAAACACTACCTATTGGGTCAATGGGTTGGTCATTAGGTCAAAAATTGTCCATTTTGACCAAAGTTGACTTTTTGGTCAAAAGTTAATCTATTGGGTCAATGGGTGGTCATTTGGTCAAAAATTGACTATTTTGACCAAAACTGGCTTTTGGTCAAAAGTTGACGTATTGGGTACATGGGTTTGTCATTAGATCAAGGATTGACCATTTTGACTAAAGTTATTATTTTGTCGAGAGATTGACTTATTGGGTCGATAATTGGTCATTAATTCAAAAATTTTTATTTTGACCGAAATTGACTTTTTGGTCGAATGTTGACTGATTAGACCAATGGGTTGGTCATTGGGTCGAGGATTGATCATTTTGACCAAAGTTGACTTTTTGGTCGAAAGATGCTCTATTGGGTCGATGGGTTGGGCATTAGGTCGAAGATTAACCATCTTGACCAAAGTTGACTTTTTGGATAGAAATTAGTTTGCGGGCCAAAAATTGGTCGATAGGTCGAAAATTGACTATTTTAATCAAAATTGACTTTTTGGTCGAAGTTGACATATTGGGTCGATGGGTTGGTCATTGGGTTAAGGATTGACAATTTTGACCGATGTTGTCTTTTAGTCGAAATTTGACTATTTAGGTCGATGAGGCGATCAATAGATCAAAATTGACAATTTTGAGCAAAATTGACCTTTTGGTCGAAAGTTAATCGATTAGGTCGATAGGTTGGTCATTGGGAAAAGGATTAACTATTTTGGCAAAGTTGACTTTTAGTCGAAAGTTAATAAATTGGGTCAATGGGTTGGTCATTGGATGAAAGATTGACCATTTTCACTAAAGTTAACATTTAGGTCATTGTGTCAGAAATTGACCATTTTGACCCAATTTGACTTTTTTGGTCAAAAGTTGACCTTTTGGGTCAACGGGTGGTCATTAGGTCAAAAATTGCCAATTTTGACCAAAATTGGCTTTTTTGTTCAAAAGTTGACTTATTGGTTCAATAATTGACAATTATGTAAAAAATTTACTATTTTGACCAAAATTAACTTTTGGGAAAAAAGTCGATCTATTGGGTCGGTTGGTTGGTTATTTGGTCAAGGATTTACCATTTTGACCAAAGTTATCTTTTTGTTCAAAGGTTGACATGTTGGGTCAATGGGTTTGTCATTGGGTCAAGGATTGATAATTATGACCAAAGTTGACTTTTTGGTCAGAGATTAACTTATTGGTCAATAATTAGTCATTATGTCAAAAATTGTCTATTTTGACCAAAAAAGTTGACTTTTTAGTCAAAATTTGACTAATTTAGTCAATGGGTTGATCATTGGGTAAAAAATTGACTATTTTGACCAAAGTTGACTTTTTGGTCAAAAGTTGACCTATTTGGTCAATGGGTGGTCATTAGGTCAAAAGTTGACTATTTTGACCAAAATTGACTTTTTGGTCAAAATATAACTTATTAGGCGATGGGTTGTCATTGGTTGATCATTGACCATTTTGTCAAAGTTGACTTTTTGGTCGAGAGATTGACTTATTGGATCGATAATTGGTCATTAATTCAAAAAATTGATTATTTTGGTCATTAGGTCAAAAATTAATTATTTTGACCAAAATTAAATTTTTAGTCAAAAGTTGAGCCATTGGGTCAACGGAGAGGTCATTATGTCAGAAGTTGACCATTTTGACTAAATTTAACTTTTTTGGTCAAACGTTGACCTATTTTGGTCAAAAGTTGACTTATTGGTCAAAAGTTGACTTATCATTTGACCAAAGTTGACTTTTTGGCCAAAAGTTGACTTATTGGGTCAATTGGTGGCCATTCAGTCAAAAATTGACTATTTTGACCTAAATTGACTATTTGGTCAAATGTTGACCTATTTGGTCAATGGGTTTGTCACTGGGTTAAGGATTGAATATTTTGACCAAAGTTGACTTTTTGGTCAGAGATTAACTTATTTAGTGAATAATTAGTGATTAGATCAAAATTTAACTATTTTGACCAAAATTTACTTTTGGTCGAAAATCGACGTATTGGTCAATGGGTTGTTCTTTGGGTCAATGGGGTGGTCATTGGGTCAGAAACTGGTCATTTTGACCAAACATTACTTTTTTGTCAAAAGTTGACCTATTTTGTTCAAAATTGAATTTTTGGTCAAAAGTTAACCTATTGGGCCAACGAGGTGGTCTTTGGGTCAGATATTGACTATTTTGACAAAAGTTGACTTTTGGTCAAAAGTTGACTTATGGTCAAAAGTTGACCTACTTGGTCAATGAGTTGGTTATTTAGTCAAGAATTGACCATTTTGACCAAAGATAACTTTTTGGTCAAAAGTAGACCTATTGGGTCAATAGGTTAAAAATTGACCATTTTAACCAAAGTTGACTTTTTGGTTAAAAGTTGACCAATTTGGTCAATGAGTTGGTAATTGGGTCAAGAATTAATCATTTTGATCGAAGATGACTTTTTGGTTAAAAAGTTGATCTATTAGGTCGAGTGGGTTGGTCATTGTGTCGAAAATTGACAATTTTGACCAAAGTTGACTTTTTGTTCGAAAAGTTGACTGTTAGGTCGAAAGGGTGGTCATTAGGTCGAAAAATGACTATTTTGACCAAAATTGACTTTTTGTTCAAAAGTTGACCTAATTGGTTAATGAGTTTGTCATTGGGTCAAAGATTGATCATTTTGACCAAAGTTGACTTTTTTGTTTAGAGATTAACTATTGGGTCAATAATTGGTCATTAATTCAAAATTAGACTATTTTGACCAAAATTGACTTTTTGGTCAAAAGTTGACCTATTGTGCCAATGGTTTGAGCATTAGGTCAGGGATTGATCATTTATATTTAATAGTTAAGTAAATTATAAATAAAAATTTATATATAAATATAATTTAAGTATTAAGTAAATTATTTAATATTATTTTTTAAATATTTTATGTATAGTATATTATTTAAAAATACAATTTAATTATAAAAATATTTAATAGTTAAATAAATTATAAATAAATAAATATATATGTGTATATATAAATGTTTTAAGTATTTTACATTTATATTTATGTAAAATTATATTTTATATTTTAAATGTTTTAAGTATAGAATATTATTTGTAAATATAATTTAATTATAAATAAAAAAATAAATTTAAGTAAATTATAACAAAATATATATATATAGTATTATTTTTTTATTTTCTATATTTTAAGTATATTATATTATTTATAAATATAATTTAACAATAAAAAATTTTAATAGTTAAATAATTTATAAATAAATAAATATGTGTGTGTGTATTTATATAATATTATTTTTTTATATTAAATAATTTAAGTACAATATATTATTTATAAAAATAATTTTGTCATAAAAGTATTTAATAATTAAATAAATTATAAATATATATATATATATATATATAATATTATTTTTATTTTAAATATTTTAAGTATAGCCTATTATTTATAAATACAATTTAGTTATAAAAATATTTAATAATTAAAAAAATAATAAATATATATATATATATATAGGTTTGTATATATATATATATATATATATATATATATATATCATATATATAAATTTATTTAATATTATTTTTTAATTTTACAAATTTTAAGTATAGTATATTATTTATAAATATAATTTAATTTTAAAAATATTTAATTGTTAAATAAATGATATAAATATATAAATATATATATATATATATATATATATATATATATTTATATATATATGTATGTAATTATTTTTTTATTTTAAATGTTTTAAGTATAGTTTATTATGTATAAATATAATTTAATTATAAAAATATTTAATAGTTTAGTATATTATAAATAAAAATATATATAGGTATATATAAATATATAAATTTATATATATATATATATATATATATATATAAATTTATTTAATATTATTCTTTTATTTTAAATATTTTAAGTATAGGATATTATTTATAAATATAATTTAATTATAAAAATTTTTTATAGTTAAATAAATTATAATTAATTAAATATATATGTGTATATATATATATATATATATATATATATATATATATATATATATATATATATATATATATATATATATACATATATATATATATATATAATTTTATATAATATTATTTTTTATTTTAAAATTTTTAAGTATAGTATATTATTTATAAATATAATTTATATATAAATATATATATATATATATAGGTTTGTGTGTACATATATATATATATATATATATATATATATATATATATATATATATATATATATATATATTAATATATATGTATATATGTATATATATATATATGTATATTATTTATTAATATAATTTAATTATAAAAGTATTTAATAGTTAAATAAATTATAAATAATATATATATATATAGGTATATATAATAATATGTACTTATATAATTTTATTTCATATAATATTTTTATTTTAAATAATTTAAGAATAATATATTATCTATAAATATAATTTAATTATAGAAATATTTAATAATTAGATAAATTATAAATAAAAAATATATATTTCGGTATATATAAATATTTATATATGTATATATATGTAAAAATATAGATTTATATAATATTATTTTTATTTTAAATATTTTAAGTATTGTATATTACTTATAAATATAATTTATTTATAAAAATATTTAATGGTTAAACAAATTATAAATAAAAATATATAAATTGGTATATGTGAATATATATTTATATATATATTTATATATAAATTTATTTTATATTATTTTTTTACTTTAAATATTTTATGTATAATGTATTATTTTTAAATATAATTTTATTATAAAAATATTTAATTGTTAAATTAATTTTATATATATATATATATATATATATATATATATATATATATATATATATATATATCTATATATTTATTTGTATATATATATATAAATTTATATGATCTTATTTTTTACTTTAAATATTTTAGGTATAATATATTATTTATAAATATAATTTAATTAAAAAAATATTTAATAATTAAATAAATTATTAATAAATATATATGGGTATATATAAATAAATAAATATAAAAATAAGTATATATAAATAAATAAATAAATAAATATATAAATATAAATAGACAAATAAATAAACAAATATATATAATTTTTTATTTTAAATATTTTAAGTATATTATATTATTTATAAATATAATTTAATTTTAAAAATATTTAATAATTAAATAAATTATAAATAAATATATATAGGTATATATATATATAAGTATATATATATATATATATATATATATATATATAATATTTTTTTTTATTTTAAATGTTTTTAGTGTAGTATATTATTTATAAAGATATTTTATATATAAAAATATATATTGGTATATATTAATAAATATATTTATATTTATATATATATTTATTATTATTTTTATTTTAAATATTTTAAATATAGTATATTTTTTATAAATTTAATTATAAAATTATTTAATAGTTAAATAAATTATAAATAAATAAATATATATATATATATGTGTATATATAATTATATATACTTATATATATATAAATTTATATAATATTATTTTTTATTATAAATATTTTAAGTTAAATATATTATTTTTAAATATAATTTAATTATAAAAATATTTAATAGTTAAAAAAATTATAAATATATATATTTATATATATATATATATTATATATATATATATATATATATATATATATATATTTATATAATATTATTTTTTTATTTTAAATATTTTAAGTATGGTATATTATTTATAAATATAATTTAAATATATAAATATTTAATAGTTATATAAATTATAAATATATATATATATATATATATATATGTATATAATATTTTTTGATTTTAAATGTTTTAAGTACAGTATATTATTTATAAATTAAAATATTGGCTTAATGGATTTGTCATTGGATCAAGGATTGACCATTTTCACCAAAGTTCTCTTTTTGGTCAAAGATTAACTTATTGGGTCAATAATTGGTCATTAATTCAAAAATTGACTATTTTTAACCAAAATTAGTTTTTTAGTCAAAAGTTGACTTATTGAGTCAATGAGTTTGTCATTGGATCAATGATTCACCATTTTGACCAAAGTTAACTTTTTGGTCTGAGATTGATTTATTGGGTCATTAATTCAAAAAATGTTTATTTTGACCAAAATTGACTTTTTGGTCAAATGTTGACCTATTAGGCCAATGGGTTGGTCATTTGGTCAAGGATTGACCATTTTGACCAAAGTTGACTTTTTGGTCAAAAGATGACTTATTGGGTCAATGGGTTGGGCATTAGGCAAAGATTAACCATCTTAACCAAACTTAACTTTTTGGTCAGAGATTGGTTTACTCGGTCAAAAATTGGTCATTAAGTCAAAAATTGACTATTTTAATCAAAATTGACTATTTTAATCAAAATTGACTCTTGGGTCAAAACTTGACATATTGGGTCAATGAGTTGGTTATTGGGTTAAGGATTGACAATTTTGACCAAAGTGGTCTTTTGGTCAAATTTGACCTATTTAGGTCATTGAGGCGGTCAGTAGGTAAAAAATTGACAATTTTGAGCAAAATTGACTTTTTGGTCAAAAGTTGACATATTGGGTCAATAGGTTGGTTATTGGGTCAAGGATTAACCATTTTGGCCAAAGTTAACTTTTTAGTCAAAAGTTAACAAATTGGGTCAATTGGTTGGTTATTGGATGAAGGATTGAACATTTTCACTAAAGTTGACATTTAGGTCATTGTTTAAGAAATTGACCATTTTGACCAAATTTGACTTTTGGTAAAAAGTTGCCCTTTTGGGTCAATGAGGTGGTCATTAGGTCAAAAATTGACAATTTTGACCAAAATTGACTTTTTTGTTCAAAAGTTGACCTAATAGATCAATAATTGGTAATTATATCAAAAATTTACTATTTTGACCAAAATTAACTTTTTAGTCAAAAGTCAATCTATTGGGTCAGTGGGTTTGTTGTTGGGTCAAGGATTGACAATTATGACCAAAATTGACTTTTTTGGTCAAAGATTTACTTATTGGGTTAATAATTGGTCATTATGTCAAAAATTATCTATTTTGACCAAAAAGTTGACTTTTTGGTCAAAATATGACCAATTTGGCCAGCGGGTTGGTCATTTGGTCAAAAATTGACTATTTTGACCAAAGTTGACTTTTTTGGCAAAAGTTGACCTATTTGTTAAATGGGGTGTCATTAAGTCAAAAATTGACTATTTTGACCAAAATTGACTTTTTGGTCAAAGGTTGACATGTTGGGTCAATGGGTTGGTTATTGGGTCAAGGTTTAACCATTTTGACCAAAGTTGACTTTTTGGTCAAAAGTTAACCTATTGGGTCAATGGGTTGGTCATTGGGTCAAGGATTGATAATTATGACCAAAGTTGACTTTTTGGTCAGAGATTTACTTATTGGGTCAATAATTTGTCATTAGATAAGACATTGTCTATTTTGACCTAAAAAGTTTACTTTTTGGTCAAAATATGACCAATTTAGTCAATGGGTTGATCATTAGGTCAAAAATTGACTATTTTGACCAAAGTTGACTTTTTGGTCAAAAGTTGACTTTATTTAGTCAATGGGTGAGTCATTAGGTCAAAAATTGACTATTTTGACCAATATTAACTTTTTGTCAAAATTTAACTTATTGGGTAATTGGTTTGTCACTGGGTCTATCAATGACCATTTTGTTCAAAGTTGACTTTTTGGTCAGAGATTGACTTATTGGGTCAAAAATTGGTCATTAATTCAAAAAATTGACTATCTTGGTCATTAGGTCAAAAATTAATTATTTTGACCAAAATTAAATTTTTGGTCAAAAGTTAAGTCATTGAGTCAACGGGGAGGTCATTTTGTCAGAAGTTGACCATTTTGACTAAAATTAACTTTTTAGTCAAACGTTGACCTATTTTGGTCAAAAGTTGACTTATCATTTGACCAAAGTTGATTTTTTGGTCAAAAGTTGACTTATTGGGTCAATTGGTGGTCATTCAGTCAAAAATTGACTATTTTAACCAAAATTGACTATTTGGTTAAAAGTTGACCTATTGGGTCAATGGGTTTGTCATTGGGTTAAGGATTGAATATTTTGACCAAAGTTGACTTTTTGGTCAGAGATTAACTTATTGAGTGAATAATTGGTCATTAGATCTAAAATTAACTATTTTGACCAAAATTTACTTTTTGGTCGAAAACCAACCTATTGGGTCGATGGGTTGGTTACGTAGATCGATGGGGTGGTCATTGGGTCGAAAATTGGCCATTTTGACCAATGATTACTTTTTGGTCAAAAGTTGACCTATTTTGACCAAAATTGAATTTTTGGTCAAAAGTTAACCTATTGGGACAACGGGGTGGTCATCGAGTTAGATATTGACTATTTTGACCAAAGTTGACTTTTAGTCAAAAGTTGACCTATTTGGTCAAAGACATGGTAATTGGGTCAACAATTGACCATTTTGATCAAAGATAACTTTTTGGTCAAAAGTTGACCTATTGGGTCAATGAATTGGTATATTTATGTATACATACAAAAATATATATATATATGTAAATTTATGTGAATATATATATATAATATTATTTTTTAATTTAAATATTTTTAGTAAAGTATATTCTTTATAAATAAAATTTAATTAAAAAAAATATAATAATTAAATAAATTATAATTAAATATATATCGGTATATATATATATATATATATATATATATATATATATATATATATTTAATATTATTTTTTTGTTTTAACTATTTTAAGTATAGTATATTATTTATAAATATAATTTAATCATAAAATATTTAATAGTTAAATAAATTATAAATAAATAAATATATATGCATATATATAAATATATATATATATATATAATTATATTTTTATTTTAAATATTTTAAGTATAGTATATTATTAATTAATATTATTTAATCATAAAAATATTTAATAATTAAATTAATTATAAATAAATATATATATAGGTATATATATATATACATTTATAAAATATTATTTTTTTGGTTTTAAATGTTTTAACTATAGAATATTATTTATAAATATAATTTACTTTAAAAAGTAATTAATAATTAAATAAATTATAAATAAAAAAATATATATAGTTATATATAAATATATATATATATATATATATATATATAATTATTTTTTTATTTTAAATGTTTAAAGTATAGTATATTGTTTATAAATATAATTTAATTATAAAAATATATAATAATTAAATAAATTATAAATAAGAATATATATAGGTATATATAAATATATATATAGATATATATATTTATTTAATAATATTTTTTTATCTTAAATATTTTAAGTATAGTATATTATTTAAAAATATAATTTAATCATAAAAATATTTTATAGTTAAATAAATTATAAATTAATAAATTTAAATCGATATATATATATATATAAAATAATATTATATATATATATATATATATATATATAATATTATTTTTTTATTTAAAATATTTTAAGTATTGTATATTATTTATAAATATAATTTAACTATAAAAATATTTAATAATTAAAAAAATTATAAATATATATATATATATATATAGGTACATAAATATATATTTATATATATAAAAAAAATTTAATATTATTTTTTATTTTAAATATTTTAATTACGGAATATTATTTATAAATATAATTTAATTATAAAAATATTTAATAATTAAAAAAAATATAATTAAAAAAATATATATGGAGGTACATAAATATATATTTATATATATAAAAAAATTTATTTAGCATTATTTTTTATTTTAAATATTTTAAGTATAATATATTATTAGTAAATATAATTTAATTATAAAATTATTTAATAGTTAAAAAAATGATATATATATATATATATACATATATATATTTAATTTATTTGTATATATAGATTTATTTATTTAATAGTATTTTTTTATTTAATATATATAGGTATATATATATATATATATATATATATATATATATATATATATATATATATATATATATTTATTGAATATTATTTTTTTATTTTAAATATTTTAAGTATAGTTTATTATTAAATAATATAATTTAATCATAAATATATTTAATAGTTAAATAAATTATAAATAAATAAATTTATATCTGTATATATATATATATATATATATATATATATATATATATATATATATATATATATATATAT
>JAKZJZ010001020.1:10000-15000 GCA_022702705.1 Papilionanthe hookeriana x Papilionanthe teres | reverse complement strand
GCAAGATTTATGCATGCTAAATATTGTCTTAACAATCATCCTTCTCAAGTCGACCTTAAACACAGGGATTCTAAAAGCTGGAAGGAGCTACTTAAAGTTAGATTCCATGCTTTGAAAAGATGTTCATATGGGAAATAGGTAATGGTCAAATTAGCTTCGGTTTTTCTAATTGGATGTTTAATGAGTCCTTTGAAGCACATTTTAATCCTAATTTTCCTATTCGACACATTGTTGTTGTTGGAGTGATGGTATTTGGAATTTGCATAAATTTCAAGAATATGTCCTATGATTTTCATAATATGATCTTAAGTACTCCTTTTCATATTGGAAAAAAAGATAGTGATTGTCAAAAAGCCTCATAATCATAGTTTATCTAAATTCATTTATCAAACCTGTTTTAATTGGCAAAAAAATGATTGGAGTGCTAAACTTTGGAATAATTACATCACACCTTCTATGTCCTTTTTTTGTTGGAAATTGTTTAAAGAGATGCTTTGCCAGCTGATGATATTCTTAAACTTAAAGGACTTAGAGGTCCATCCGAGGTGTCATTTGTGTCATTGTGATGAAGAGACCATTGGGCATATCTTTTTACATTGCAATCGGGCACAAGAGGTATGGAAAGGTGTGTTAGGCTGTTATGGGATTGCAAACTCGAGTTATCTCCTTGGAATTCTATTAAGGCTTGTTTGGGCAAATTGGAAAACTTCTCCTTATTATTTCATCCCTTTTGTGATTTTTTGGTTTTTATGGCTAGCCGGGAATGATTTAATTTTCAATAATAAGGTGTTCTCTTTTGATCTTGTCATCGAAATTGTATTACTTTTCTTAGTAAGATTCGAGATTCGTTCTTTCTTCAACTCAAGGCATCAAAAACAAAGTTATGCTTGTTATATGGAGACCACCTAAGAATCCCGGCTTAAAATTAATATTGATGGAAGCTTCAAAACTTCTTCGGTGGTATTGGAGGTCTATGCGGAAATTATAAAGGACATTGTATATGGTTTTTCTCGGCACCTATTATTGCATTTAATGCTTTGGAAGGCTGAAGCAATTGCTTGCCTTTTGGGGTTTAAAAATTGCTATTATGCAACATCATCATTTTATTCACTTGGAAATGGATTCTCTGTATTTATTGCAAATCATATTGTCTCGAGTTGATGTGCCTTGGTTTCTTCAGATTTGGTGAACAAAATTAACCTTCTCTCCTCATCTATCACAATTCTATGGAGTCATACTTATAGGGAGGGAAATCGACTCTGCTAATTGGCTAGCAACCAAGGCTTCTTCTTCTCGAGATGTTATTTATAGTGCCAATTACTCTTCCTTTCCTTTATTTAGTTCTCTTTTACATGGGGATTTAATTGCAATCCCACATGTTAGATGTAAAACAGTTTCTTAAATAATATTTTTGGTTTTTTGGTAAAAAATATATATATATATATATAAATATATAGATATATAGATATATATATAGATATATAGATATATAGATATATATAAATAGATATAGACATATATAGACATATATATAGATGCATATATAGACATATATATATACATATATATATATATATATGTACGTGTATATATATATATATATATATATATATATATATATATATGTACGTGTATATATGTACGTGTATATAGATATAATCACGAAATCTATATGTCTCTCTATAAAAAGCTTTGTTACATACACATATATATATATAAATATTTATTCTTACACTTATATATATATATATATATATATATATATATATATATATATATATAATTAAAAAGAGAATCCAACGAAAGAGATGGCAAGCACATGAAGTCTAAGTGTTGGGGCGAATGAAAGGGGCATCGATATTATTTATAAATATTATTCTTTTATTTTAAATATTTTAAGTATAGGATATTATTTATAAATATAATTTAATTATAAAAATTTATAATAATTAAATAAATTATAAATAATTAAATATATATGTGTAAATATATATATATATATATAATTTTATATAATTTTATTTTTTATTTTAAATTTTCTAAGTATAGTATATTATTTAGAAATATAATTTAATTATAAAAATATTTAATAGTTAAATAAATTATAGATAAATAAATAAATATATGTATATATGTATATATATACATATATATGTATATATAAATTTTAATAATATTATTTATTAAATTTAAATATTTTAAGTATAGTAAATTATTTCTAAATATAATTTAATTATAAAAATATTTAATAGTTAACAAAATTATAAATAACTATATATATATATATATATAATATTTTCTAATTTTAAATATTTTAAGTATAGAATATTATTTATAAATATAATTTAATTATAAAAATATTTAATAGTTAAGTACATTATAAATAAATAAATAAATTTATATATAAATATAAATATATTTATATATATATATACATATATTTGTATATATAAATTCATATAATATTATTGTTTTATTTTTAATCTTTAAAGTATAGTATATTATTTATAAATATAATTTATTTATAAAATTTTTAATTATTAAATAAATTATAAATAACTATATATATATATATATATATATATATATATATATATTTATATATATATATATATATATAATATTATTTTTTATTTTAAATATTTTAAGTATGGTATATTATTTATAATATAATTTAATTATAAAAATATTTAATAATTAATTAAATTATAAATAAATATATATATATATATATAAATTTATATAATATTATTTTTTTATTTTAAATATTTTAAGAATAGTAAATTATTTTTAAATATACTTTAATTATAAAAACATTTAATAATCAAAAAACTATAAATAAATAAATATAAATAAGTATATATTTATAAATATATATATTTATATATATGTATATATATATATATATGTATAAATTTATATAATATTTTTTTTATTTTAAATATTTTAAGTATGGTATATTATTTATAAATATAATTTAATTATAACAATATTTAATAGTTAAATAAATTATAAATAAATAAATAAATAGGTATATATAAAGATATATATATATATATATATATATATATATTTATAATTTTATTTAATATTATTTTTAAATTTTAAATATTTTAATTATAGTATAATATCTATAAATTTAATTTAATTAAAAAAATATTTGAAATTAAATAAATCATAAATAAAAATATATGAATCAGTTTTATATATATATATATATATATATATATATATATATATATATATATATATAGTTTTATATAATATTATTTTTTATTTTAAATATTTTAAGTATAATATATTATTTTTAGATATAATTTAATTATAAAAATATTTAGTAATTAAATAAATTTAAGATAAAAAAATATATATAGTTATATATAAATATATATATATATATATAATATTATTTTTATATTTTAAAAGTTTAAAGTATAGTATATTATTTATAAATATAATTTAATTATAAAAATGTTTAATTATTAAATAAATTATAAATAAAAAAATATATATATGTATATATAATTATATATATATAAATTTATTTAATATTATTTTTTATTTTAAATATTTTGTATATAGTATATTATTAAAAAATTTAATTTAATTATAAAAATATTTAATAGTTAAATAAATTTTAAATAAATAAATATAAATGTGTATATAAATATAAATATTTATTTATATATTTTGACTGAAATTGACTTTTTGGTCAAATGTTGACCTATTAGGCCAATGGGTTGGTCATTGGTTCAAGGATTAATCATTTTGACCAAAGTTGACTTTTATGTCAAAAGATGTTTTATTGGGTCAATGGGTTGGGCATTTGGTTAAAAGATTAACCATCTTGACCAAAGTTGACTTTTTGGATAGAGATTGGTTTATAGGGTCAAAAATTTGTCATTAGGTCAAAAATTGTCTATTTTATTCAAAATTGACTTTTTGGTCAAAGTTGGCATATTGGGTCAATGGGTTGGTCATTGGGTTAAGGATTGACAATTTTGACCAAAGTTGTCTTTTGTTCAAAATTTGAACTATTTGGGTCAATGAGGCGGTCAGTAGATAAAAAATTTATATATAAATTGGGTCAATAATTGGTCATTATTTCTAAAAATTTTTATTTTGACTGAAATTGACTTTTTGGTCAAATGTTGACCTATTAGGCCAATGGATTGGTCATTGGGTCGAGGATTAACTATTTTGGCCAAAGTTGACTTTTTGGTCAAAAGATGTCTGATTGGGTCAATGGGTTGGGCATTAGGTCAAAAGATTAACCATCTTGACCAAAGTTGACTTTTTGGATAGAGATTGGTTCACTGGGTCAAAAATTGGTCATTAGGTCAAAAATTGACTATTTTAATCAAAATTGACTTTTTGGTCAAAGTTGACATATTGGGTCAATGGGTTGGTCATTGGGTTAAGGATTGACAATTTTGACCAAAGTTGTCTTTTGTTCAAAATTTGACCTATTTGGGTCAATAATTGGTCAGTAGATCAAAAATTGACAATTTTGAGTAAAATTGACTTTTTGGTCAAATGTTGACCTATTGGGTCAATAGATTGGTCATTGGGTCGAGGATTAACTATTTTGGCCAAAGTTGACTTTTTAGTCAAAAGTTAACAAATTGGGTCAATGGGTTGGTCATTGGATGAAAGATTGACCATTTTCACCAAAGTTGACATTTAGGTCATTGTGTCAGAAATTGACCATTTTGACCCAGTTTAACTTTTTGGTCATAAGTTGCCCTTTTGTGTCAATGAGGTGGTCATTAAGTAAAAAATTGCCAATTTTGACCAAAATTGACTTTTTTATTCAAAAGTTGACCTATTGGGTCAATAATTGGCAATTATGTAAAAAATTTACTATTTTGACCAAAATTGACTTTTTGGACAAAAGTCGATCTATTCGGTCGGTGGGTTGGTTATTGGGTCAAGGATTTACCATTTTGACCAAAGTTATCTTTTTGTTCGAAAGGTTGATAAGTTAGATCGATGGGTTG
>JAKZJZ010000102.1:0-89004 GCA_022702705.1 Papilionanthe hookeriana x Papilionanthe teres | reverse complement strand
GTAGGTTACATCATCCGAGGTATTCCCGCTCATCCAACGAGACGTTTTAATTTAGTTGTAATTGTAGTTTTGTGTTCTGTTTGTGATTAAATTTTGAGTTGTTTTATATTTTGAAATGTTGTGGCGGTGAATTTTATCTTGCAATGACTTTTAACTTAGTTTTGGTTTCGCTTTTAGGGACTATCCTAAAGGTGTGGGTTTTCATGCAACAGCTTGTTTTATCATGCAAGAAAAGTAAAATGCATTTGCAATAAAGTAAATTGCAAGAAAGTAAATTGCAAGAAAGTAAATTGCAATAAAATAAAACGTACCTGGAGGGTCTTCCCGTCATCCCAAGCTACACTTAAAACACAATTAGAATATTTAAGCAAGTTCCTAGGTAAAGCTAAGGGAAGGGTTATGGTTTTCTACCAAATTCCTAATCCTATACCTAGTCAACTCCTATGACGTCTAGGTTCTTTGTGTTTTTGTTTGAGGACGATTTTCTCCATCAAAGGACAATTAAGTCCAATTGTTCTTATAAATATCCTATCATATTGAGGAAGTGCTTAAGAAGAATCTTAAACATCTTTTCAATATTTCTAGGATTGTTTTAAGTACAAATGAATTTAATTATATAAATGAATCAATCGTCCGAGGTTTTCAAGTTTTGTTAACTTGCTCAGTGAACTAGGACATTTGAATATCCTATGAGTGAGATAACACTTCATTTGATGTTCCATTTAGAATTATAATAATCAAAGCTTTCAAGGGTAAATTAGTATTCAAATGATTTAATTTAAGTTAAAGGGTTTAAATTTGGAATAGTGTTCAAGTTGTTTTATATTTAATTTCTTTTATGTCTTAGGTGATGTTATATTTAATTTAATTTAATTTAATTGAGTTTTAATTTAGTTTAACATAGCTCAATTTAATTTGATTTGGTGTTTAATTAATTTGATTTGATTTAATTTAATTTAATTATTTAATTTAATTTAATTTAATTTAATTGTTTAATTTAATTTAATTTAATTTAATTTAATTTAAATTGTTTTAATTTAATTTAATTCAATTATTTAATTTAATTTTAATTTAATTTTAATTTAATTTATCTTTAATTTACTTTATTTTTAATTTTAATTGAAATTTCAAAAGAGTTTAATAATTTAATTAAGTCTTTTAATATTTTAAATTTGAATTATCATTTTAATTAAGAGTTGAATATTAATGAGATGATTAGTTTAGGGATTTTTAAATCAAAGAATAAATCTCTTCATAATAAATATCCCTTATTTTAATAATTCCAATTTTATTATTCTTCCAAATTTAATCCATTATTTAATTAAAGTTTAATCATTTTGAAAATTGTTTAATGAGTTTCTACCCTTTAATTATTTAAATTTCAATCATCCAAATCAGATTAAGATCAAATATTTTACTTGTTAATTTTATTAAACCTAAAGTTTTAATTAAGGGTTAAAAGTTTAATTACCATTTTATCCCTTAAGCTTAATAATTTCATAACTCACTAAATTGAACACAAATGAATTTGAAATTTTTATGTGACTTCACTCATATGTCAATAAAGACATGAGAGGAGAAAAATGTGATTTTTCTGTATTTAATTTATTTATATAATTATTTTTTGGTGAAAATAGAGATTTTCAAGGAAAATTTGACAACATGACCAAAGGAAAGTTTCTGTCCTTAAGAAAATTAGGGACATTCCTAATGACCAGAGAAGCACTTGGACCAATTTTGGTGATTTTTTGAATTATATTATTTTTATTATAATTATTTTGAGTTTTGGAGTGTTAATTAATTTAAAAAATAAAATAAATGTTGAAAAATGGATTTTATATTTTTCAAAAATCTCTCTGATATCAAGGAAACCAGAGAAACAAATTTTGCAATTTTCTGATTTTTCTATGATTTATTATAATTATTTTAGGGAAAATGCTAGAAAATACATTTTTTTTATTTTAAAATTACCTTAAAGCATTAAAATTCAATATCTCACTAAATAGACCTAGGAAAAATGTGGGATTTGCTCCTAAGTGATTAAAATTCAAAATGTGACATTTTGGTGAATTTTATTATTTTTGTGATTTTTATTATTTTTTAATTATTAAAAATATTAAAATATTATTAAAAATCAACTTTTTCAGAAAATTGAAATTTTAATTTTCGTAGATTCCCCTGATATCAGAGAGGCTCCAAAACTAATATGGTGAATTTTTGAAAAGTATTTTAAAAGTTATGAATTTTTAAATTTTAAAATGGCTAAGTGACTTAATCAACCCAATTAGTAGGGCTAACCAAGTCCAATTGACCTCAAATTTTTATGGTGGATTCCTCCGATCCTAAAGATCAGTGGAGAATTGATTTCAAGTCAATTTGATACCTGGTTAACTCTAATTAATTAAAGACCTATTTTGGGTGTTTAAGTCAATTAGGGTTGTTTGAATGAACTAAGCCAAAATCTATTTTTCCTAGTGGTTCTCTGGTCATAAGGAACATCACCAAATTTTCCTAGAATTTATTTCACAACATGCTAATTTTTGGAATTAAAATACTCAAAACAGCAACATGCATTTGAAAAATAAATAACTTTTCATAGAGATGGCCTCTGACCTTGGAAAATTCAGGGAATGTTCCCAAGTTCGGAGGCTTCAAAGCCCTATGGTCTCATGCCATGGTGAATTGTATACATGCATGGAGAATTAGATGTATGCAGAGAGTAAATAAATTATAAAAAATAAAATACTTGATGAAATTAAATGATTTCTTTTCCACATTATTCTTCTCTTCACTGAGCAAGAGGGTATTTTTATTTTATTTTTCTGATTTTTCTACACAAAGATATGGATTTTTGAAGTTTCTGATATTTAATAAATACATTAAATACCCTATTTATCTACTTATCCACGCGGCGCCAGCGAAACATCGGCAGCTCCGAAGGGGTACGTGTCGCGCTGTGATTGGGCGCCGCCATCTGAGTCGCAGCCCGGGCCCCGCGGTTCTCGCACCGTTTCCCGGTCCGACGCCATCCGAGCCGTTCGTCCGCGCGTGTATCGAATGGACGGCATCCGTTCATCGTCCCCAAGTGTTCTCACCCGAGAGCCGTCCACACTAAATCCCTAAGATCTCACTCGATTCTGAATGGATTTTTACGTTCTTATACTCTATGGATTCGTCTCGAAGAGACGAACACATCTATACGGTTAACATGCATTGAAACTAAGGCATTTGAAATAGTAGAATCTTCGAAGCTCGGGATGAAGAGTTAACTCATACCTTGGCTCGCAGAAGTGTGGCTTCAATCCGAGAGTTGTTGCACCTTCGATTGGGTCCTAGCAAGCTCCGGATGAAGTCTCCCGGTCCGGTGAATTGTCCGGATATGATTTCGACCAAGCCCGATCACAAAGCTCGGAGGCCGGAGCAACTCGGGTGGTCCGGAGATGGGGCTTTTGATGGTGGACACCTTCCCTTGGTCCGGTGAAGGTGTAGAGCCAATCAATTTGGGGATTGGCTCACCGTGGAGAAGTGTCCCGGCTTTGGGTGGAATTTCAACTCCGAAATCGAGCTTTCGAGGAGAAATGGCAGGGGAATTCCACCTGGGATCAAGTGCTCCGAGGGTGGAGAAGGGTCCGGAACAATTTTGGCGTAGTTTTGGCAAGGTTTATGCTTAGCTCTCTTTCATGGCCGAGAGGGGTGGAGTTTAAATAGAGCTGACAGGAGGCCTTCCGTGGGGAGTTAGGGCTTGGGATCGACCTGCTCCGGTGAGGAGAAGATCGGCCATGGTGACCACTAGGGATGGGGCAACTCAGGAAGTGAGAATTTCAATGTTAGCTCACATGCGAGCTCTCGGCCATGGTGTTTTCCGGCGGCTCGGTGGCCGACGGCTGAGCATGGGTCACCCTCAAGGTCAGGTGGGTCGTGGTCGAGGTTTGTGCAATCAATCGGCCATGGACATGTGTAAAGGCTTTGATCCAAAGTGGAATGGGGCATGGCTAGATTTGAACCTAAATGGGTCAACCCACCCATTTGGGCTAGGTGCACCACCCAAGGCCTGGTTTTAGTCGAGGGAAAAGTGATTTGGCTCGAGCATAATCGGTAGGGTCAAGTCACCATCCAAGCACAATTAGGCTTAAGCATGGTTTAGTGGAATCATGGAAGTGGTTAATCACCTTTAGGAATTAAGGAAAGAGCCTCCTCCTTTTGCCCAAAATGGCATGGTGACATGTAAAGAGGCTCTCATGGCTTGCATATGGCTTGTGCATGGCTCCATGGCTCCATTTGGCTTGGGAAAAGGTTTGGTCAATTTCATAAAAAGGATTTTAAGGATTTTGGATAATTTGGTGGAAATTTGGATGAAGCTTCATTTAGAATTATTTGATGATTGGTTTAGGACTTAGGGATGATTTTAATTGAAAATATGATGAGGGGAAATGTCATATGGGCTTTGGAAGAATTTTTTGGGGCTTTGGATTTGGTGGAAGTGGGCTTTTAAAATGGTTTAAGGAATGGGCCCTTAAGTTTAAGGATGTGTTCATGGATGGAAATTTTTGTAGAAGTTTGGGCCAAATAGTTGTTGGTTTTAGCTCATGGATGTGTCATGAGTGATTTGAAACAAATTGGGGGTGATTTGGATTTGAATTGGGTTGAATTTGGGTTAGGTTTGGGTTTAGGTCAAAAAATGGGCCTTTTGACCTTGGATTGAGTTTGAGTGGGACTTGGGTTCAAATTTTGGGCAAATCATGTTAGGGTTTTGTTTGTGGGAATGTTAAGGAAGATTTAGAAAAGATTTGAGGTTAATTGGAGTTGAATTGGGTGAGTTTGGGTTAAGTTTGGGTCATGGGTCCAAATTTGGGCTTTAAGGCCAAAAGTGAGATTGGATCCAAATGTCAATCAAATTGGACTTGGATTTGGTCTAAATTGGTATTGGGAATGTTGAATTGAAGTTTAGAATTGAATTGGACCAAAATTAGGGTCAATTGGGTAGGTTTGGTTTGACATTGGGTTCACTTAAGGTTAAAATGGGTCAAATTTGGGGGTTTTGACAAAAGTAGGGTAAATTAACAAAATTGGCCCATGGTGTAGTTGGACAAAATGAAATTGGGAATATTTAGGTTTTTGTGGAATTTTCTGGGAATTTTCTGAATTTTTGGATTTTTAGGCCAAGAAGGGTATTTTGGGTATTTGGAGGGTATTGGGGGGTATTTTTGGAATCTTTGGTATTTTTGGGTATGGATGATCAATTTGAGTGATGTGGAGATGTTTGGGATTGATTTTGGAAAATTTTGGGTAATTTGGAAATTTTGCAAAAATTTGGGTAATTTCGAGGGTTTTGGGTAGGTTTAGTAGGTGTAGGGTCTCGGGGGTCAAAAATTGAAAATTTGGGAAATTGGAGATTGGGTGAATTTAGGTGGAAAGAAATCATTTTGGTTGAGCCATGAAACCATTTCAAGCCCATATGAGCCATGAAAGGACTCATTTGAGGCATTCATTATGTTGTTCCTAACCTCTTAGCCAAGGGCTTAGGGGTTAAGGACCATCCATGTGAATCACCCACATGAGTCAGGAGGTTAAGTTGGGTATGGGTGTGGTTTTAGGAAGTGTGTGGAAATGTAGTGCGTAAGTGTAATGTAAGTCAGCCCCCTCATCAGACCAGACCACCCAGGGTATTCCTAAGGCCAAAGAGTCCTATAGGAACTCATCCTTTAAACTTCCACATTTGATTTCAACCCTCTAGGTGATTAGGGGTCTATTGTCAAATTTGTGGAGTTTGCAGGGAGTTTAGAAGTGGTTTGAATTTCTAAAAGGCGGGTCCCAATTCTAGTCCTCTAAGATAGTCAAAGGAAAAGCCTAAGGCTAGATCCTAAGCACTAAAAAGAAGAAGGGAAGACCTCATCAAAAATGAGGTCGACAAATGGACCCCTGATAGGTGTGGTGAGCCGACGGAGCACACCGCGCGTATTGGTGTTGACCGAAGCAATCAACGAAACCAACACGGATGTCCAAGTGACGAACTTAGGACGAAGTAGAAGAGTTTCTGCTGGGAGTGTCAAGTATATCTCTGGAACCGGAGATTCTTGAACTCTCGCTGGGGAAAGGAAAAGGCGGTGAATCCCAAATCACATGATCTGGGGGAATTCCGATTTAGATTTTATTTTGTTTCAATTTATGTTTTGATGTGTGAGTTTAAATTTTAGTTTGGGGTTTCAATTTAGATTGAAGTTTGTCAAAATTTATTTGAAGGGATTTGATTTGAAATGAAAATTGAGATTTTGAGGTTTTAGATGTAACATCTCCAACCTCGAAAGAAAATTGAATTGATTAGATTGAATCGTTGCAATGAGAAGATATCTCAGAGTAATGCGGTGTTGGATGTAAAATCCTTAACCTCAAGAGTTTGATTTTGATGTATTTCATCGCAATAGGGAAAGAATCCTAAAGCAATGCAGTCTCGGATGTAAATTCCTTAACCCCGGGAATTCGATTTGATGTATTTCAGTGCAATAGGGAAAGAATCCTAAAGCAGTGCAGTCTTGGATGTAAAATCCTCGACCCAAAAGTTTGAATTTTGATGTATTTCAGTGCAATAGGAAAAGAATCCTAAAGCAGTGTAGTCTTGGATGTAAAATCCTCGACCCAAAAGTGTTTGATTTTGATGTATTTCAGTGCAATAGGAAAGAATCCTAAAGCAGTGCAGTCTTGGATATAAAATCCTCGACCCAAAAGAGTTTGATTTTGATGTATTTCAGTGCAATAGGAAAAGAATCCTAAAGCAGTGCAATCTTGGATGTAAAATCCTCGACCCAAAAGGTTTGAATTTGATGTATTTCAGTGCAATAGGAAAAGAATCCTAAAGCAGTGCAGTCTTGGATGTAAAATCCTCGACCCAAAAGGTTTGAATTTGATGTACTTCAGTGCAATAGGAAAAGAATCCTAAAGCAGTGCAGTCTTGGATGTAAAATCCTCGACCCAAAAGTTTGAATTTGATGTACTTCAAGGCAATAGGAAAAGAATCCTAAAGCAGTGCAGCCTTGGATGTAAAATCCTCGACCCAAAAGGTTGAATTTGATGTACTTCAGTGCAATAGGAAAAGAATCCTAAAGCAGTGTAGTCTTGGATGTAAAATCCTCGACCCAAAAGGTTTGAATTTGATGTATTTCAGTGCAATAGGAAAAGAATCCTAAAGCAGTGCAGTCTTGGATGTAAAATCCTCGACCCAAAAGAGTTTGATTTGATGTACTTCAGTGCAATAGGAAAAGAATCCTAAAGCAGTGCAGTCTTGGATGTAAAATCCTCGACCCAAAAGGTTTGAATTTGATGTACTTCAGTGCAATAGGAAAAGAATCCTAAAGCAGTGCAGTCTTGGATGTAAAATCCTCGACCCAAAAGGTTTGATTTGAATTTTCGATTGAAATTTGATTTAAGATTTGATTTGAAATTTGGAAGATCAAATTTGAAATTTGATCGAGATTGGATTTGAAATTTGATTGAGAATTTGATTTGGAATTTGGAAAGATCAAATTTGAAATTTGATCGAGAGTGGATTTGAAATTTGATTGAGATTTGATTTGCGATTTGAAAAGATTGAAATTTGATTCGGAATTTGGAAAGATTGAATTTGAAATTTGATTTGAAATTTGGAAGGATGGAATTTGAGATTTGTGTTGATTTCGTTTATCTTTTAATGGTTCAAATTTTATTTTATCGTTTATTTAATGTTCATGTGAATTTGGTGTTTGTCATTTTTTAAGATTTTTTTTTTTAGAAAGTTTTCTTTTATTCTCTTTTTTTGTTTTATTTCTTCTCTGTTCTTTGTTCGAAGTTCATTTAACTTTAATGGCGTTTCCCAATCAATTTGCACAAAAGAGGTGAAGGCCAAAAACTTGACATGGTCACTTTCATTCCAATCATGTTGAAAATACGTCGTACAACTCGATCCGGAATATATTTCATACAATCCATGTAGACTCAAAACGGACTCGTGTATGATCTTTGTTGATCCATCAAAAGAATCATCCGTCAAAAATCCATGTCCGAATAGTGAGGTACATGGTCAATAACATCACCTTCCAAGCCATCCTCGGCAAGGATGCCTGCTGGATGTACGTTGGAGGTGTGATATTTCCCATGTAACTCACAGACTCGTAAGGCCGGAGGTTCTCTAGCTCGGGTCCGGTTGGAAATGGTAAGGTATTTTGTTGTCGTCCATCCTCCCGAAAGTAACCGAGATTCGCTCTACTGGCACCCCGGTATGCAATGCTTTGCGATATCCGCTCCGTTACCTTGCGCATCATGACGGAACCCACCGGTAAAGGTATCTTTACCGGCCCTCGGAACTCACCCGGGCTCGCTATCCGGAGGTCGATCCGAACATGATGTTGCACTCATTCAAGAAAGAGACCGTGCGAAAGGTCCGACGAAGTCGTGGTGATCGATATGTGGGGGTATGCGATCACCTCGTTTGTAGATATTGATAATGCGACGATTGGGTATGCAATCTGTCGGCAGATACCCTCCATGTTATCAATCTTTTTACCATTCTCTTGATAACCGATGGCATCGGATCTACTCGCCCATGACGGAGTATTCCCGGTGGGTTTCCCTTCCCGTCTTCAGAGAAAGTTGTAGCGAAGCATCCGCATTGTATTGTGATTCTTCCTTTCCCCGGCATCCATCTCCGGGGTTCCGAGTATGTGTTTTCCCTCGGCGGCCCGCTCGGCCCATTCTTTTCGGATCCCGGATACAGTCCACGATTTGCCGTTGTTCATACTCCGAGAATACGTCAGTGTGTAGCTCGAGGCCTTCTAGTATGTTGATCCTTCTTCCTTTAATTCTCTCGAAGTATTCAAAAGTTTTCTTTTCAACATTCCGCATCCTCTCCAGGCTCATATTCCGGAATGATCTGCGGATGGCGAGGCCTTGTGACATATTGTGGGATATATGGTTTGATCCCTTCACGTTCCCCCGCATACCTCGGCTCCTCGTGGATGATGTCCGTCGGGACATCCCCGGGGTTGCTTCCGCAACAAGGTCATGCATTACTGGTGGTTCTATCCGGTGGCGTGGTAGCCTTCTTTCTTCGATCTTCCGGAGATTTCCCCGGTTCTTTCGTTATTATAGGAACCGGCCTCCTTTCTTCGGGTTCCCGGTGAACCGGTGTCCTCGAAGTGTACGTACGGCGTAGTAATCGTCTCGTCGCGACGGTCCGCGACTAGTTTTGTTAACATCTTACTGGATACGGCGATTCTTATTTCTTCGTTGCGTGGTCGCGAGAGTAGCTCTCCGCACTTCTCGAATCTCCGCGGGCGCGGCGCTCGACAAGCTCGCCCTCCGCCGTAGCGACTACGGACTTTATTTTCTTATCTTCTTCGGTGTTTGCCTTTCTTTTCTTGTTGTTGGATTGGTGGCTTGGGCCACCCACTTTCATCACTCGTCCGTCCGGGCAGTTCTTCTCGGTTAACCGGGACCCGGCCACTTTCCTCGTATCGTAGGCTCGTCGGTGCGAAATCCGAGTCAATCTCGATTATCGCTCCATCTTTCACCCTCTTTTCATCGAGTGCAAGGCTTACGCCATTCTTAAAGTTCAAGACCAACCGCCCGTTCGACATTTCCCCGCGAAAAGACAAGGAAAAGGATCGTGGGTCGTACTAAGAACAAGAACATTAAGAAAATGTTTATTAAAGATACATTTTTTATTATTCTTATATTTTGAAATTTAACAGGAATGAAGTAGGATAAGATGAGGGAAGAGATTTTGATTTGAAGAAGAAAACAAGGAAAACTTAATTATCATGATTTTATTTATTTTAGCACATTTTATTATTTTGAGTTCGGACCCAATCATAAGTAATTACTTCACCCGTGTTTCTTAGGGATGAAGAATTCATTCCTTCGAAACATCGAGTAGCAGTAATATTTTTTCAAGTATCGTCCGTTGATCTGGAAGCATATGTCGTTCTCCCCGGCAATTCACTAGCCGGTAGGAACCTCCCGAGTATACTCGCTTCAACCACAAACGGTCCTTCCCAAGTGGGTTCAAATTTTCCTCCTATCTTGCGGTGTGCAAGAATGGGTCTCTTGAGAACGAGAACTAAGTCACCAACTTTGAAGGTTCTTGGGCGGACCAGTTTGTCATGGGCTTGAACCATCTTAGCTTGGTATAGTTCTAAATTCCGTTGCGCCGCAAGTCTTTTCCCTTCCAGGCTTTCTAATTCTTCGAGTCGTAATCCGGCGTTTTCTTCGTCGTGTTCTTGTTTGCAACTCGCAATTCCGAGTGAAGGAAGCCGAACCTCTAAAGGTAACACTCGCCTCGGACCCATACACCGGAGCGTAAGGTGTAGCTTCGAGTAGGAGTTCGAAGGTTGTCCGGTAGGCCCATAAGGCTTCTAACAATTTCTCGTGCCAATTTCTCTTATTATCGTCCGGGGTTTTCTTTAAGATTTGAACGAGAGTTTTATTAAAAGCCTCGCCGAGACCGTTTGCTCTTGGGTAGTAAATTGTCGAGTATCGCCGCCGATTCCGTGTCTCCCGACAAAATTGTTGATTTGTGTGCTTCGAATGCCGACCCATTATCCGAGATGATCTCCGCGGCACTCCGAAACGGTAGACAACTTGGTTCTTAAAAACTGTCGTGGTGTGCTTTCACTTCTCTAAGTGGAACCGCTCGCCTACTTGGAAAAGTAATCCGTAGCCGCAAGAATGAAACGATGTTCTTTCGAAGATGGTGGTTCTATCGGACCCACTATATCCGTGCCCCAACATTCAAACGGCCACGACGCAATTGTCGGTGTAGCACATTTGGAGGTTGGTGTAGAACCACTCCGTGCACTTGGCATTGGTGACGGCTCTTGGCGATTTTCATGCAGTCGGTCATCATCGAGGGCCAGTAGTACCCTAGTCTTTTAATTTTCATCTTCATTTTTGGACCCGACAGGTGAGCGCCACAGAGTCCTGAATGCACCTCTTTAATAATTTCACGGGCCTCGGACCCGCTTAGGCATCTTAGCCACATTTGATCAAAAGACCTTCTGTACAATGTGTTGTTTATTAATGCGTAGGACAGAGTTCTTTTCTTGATCTGATGGGCCAGCGACCTATCGTCTGGTAGCTTTCCGTTTGCGGGTAGTCCATCAATGGTGCATCGCCAATCTTCTGTGTTTTCCGTCACTCGCTCGCAATCGATTCTTTTTCTTTTGCTCGATTTGTGTATCATGTCTATGTCAAGTTGTGATAGGACCCGACGTCCGTGAACCGACACTTCCATCGATTCATCTTGCAAACAGTGCAAATTCTTTTGCGAGACGGGCTAAAGCATCTCGCTAAAGCATTCTCTTTTCTAGGAATTTTGTAGATTGTCACATTCGGAATCTGTTCCAACAATTGTATGGCATACTCGGAAGTATTGTTCGAGTCTTGGTTTAAAAATTCCGTATTGTCCGACGATCTCGTCGAATGATTAACTGTGAATCCCCGTAGATGTTGATGTCTGTTATCCCCATTTGAATAGTTAGTTCCAATCCCGTTATGAGGGCTTCGTATTCTGCTTCGTTGTTTGTACACGGTTCTGTCAAGTGGTAGGAGTATCTTAACATCCCCCGCTCCGGTGTTATAAAGATTAGCCCGATTCCTGCCTTACCGGCACTATCACTTGCGATTCTTCGTCTTTGTGTGCTCGAAGATGCTCCGTCGAAATACAATTCCCAACGTCGATCATCGGGGTCTTCTAGGCTCATTATTTGTTCATCCGGCGGATCGTCATCGAGAGGAGATTCGGCCGGCAAAGGGTGTGCTCGCGAGGAAATCCGCTAAGACTTGTCCCTTTACGGCACGCGAGAGGCACGAAAGTTATATCGAATTGCAATAATATCATCGACCATCCGGCAAGTCCGCCGGAAAGTGTTGGACGAGTCATTAAGTATTGCAATGGATTAAACTTCGAGATCAAGTTGACCTTATGAGAAAGCATGTAGTGCCCGAGCTTTTGAGCGGCGAAGATCGTGGCCAAACAATGCTTTTCAATTGCGGGATACCTTACTTCCGTCGGAAGTAAACGACGGCTTAAGTAGTAAAGAGCATTTTCTTTACCCTCATCATTGACCCTGGCCAATTACGGCTCCGAGGAGTCGTCTAGAGCCGCGGTGTAAAGTATCGGCGGTCTACCCGAGACCGGGGTCGCTAAGACAGGAGGTGTCATTAAATATTGTTTAATGTCTTCGAAGGCCTTCCGGCATTTCTCTTCCCAAATAAATTTGGCGTCCTTTTAACTAGTGCCGAGAAAGGCCGACACCTACTCGACGAGTTCGAGATAAAGCGTCGAAGATATGCCGACTTCCTTGAAAAGATCGTAGTTGTTTTAAGGTTTTGGGAGGCGGCATTTCTAAGATGGCTTTAATCTTCTCCGGTCGATTTCAATTCCACGATGTCGGACAACGAATCCTAAGAATTTCCGGAGGTGACGCCGAAGGCGCATTTTAAGGGATTCATCTTAAGGTTAAATTGTCTTAATCGTTCGAAAACAATTCTCAAATCATACGAGTGGTTTTCCTTTACTTTGCTTTTGATGACGACATCGTCCACGTAGCACTCGACTTGATTGTGGATGAGATCATCAAAAATTCTTGTCATTGCTCTTTGGTAAGTTGCTCCCGCGTTCTTCGATCCGAATGGCATCACCGTGTAGCAAAATACTCCGATCGGCGTTCGAATGCCGTAAGCTTTTCATCTTCCGGAGCCATTTTTATCCGGTTGTATCCTGAAGATCCATCCATGAATGAGAATATTTCATGTGTCGAAGCAATATCGATCATCGACTCTGGAATTGGTAGGGAATTCATCTTTTGGACATGCCTTGTTTAAATCTCTAAAGTCCACACAAATTCGATCCGACCATTCTTCTTTCCGATCGGCACCACATTGAGCTAACTGTGTCGGGTATTGTTCTTCACGGACAAATTTAGCGTCTATTAGCTTTTTAACTTCGGCTATGACTTGTTGTTCGATTTCCGGACGCATTCTTCCGGGACCTTGTCCGACCGGAACGTAGTAGGATCCACTCCTAACTTATGGTACTGCAACCTCCGGGGCTAATCCCGGCATTTCATCGTAGCTCCAAGCAAAACAGTCTTTAAATTCCATTAATAACTCGATTATTTCTTCGGAGTCTTCTTTATTGAGTAAGGAGCTAACAAAGGTAGGTCTAGGCTCTTGGTTAGTACCTAAGTTAACTTCCGTTAACTCATCTATTGTGGATTTAATTTCTTCTTCGAATTCTGGTGGAGCGTCTCCAATTTGTAAATCTTCGAGCTCATCTGTAGTTTCCATGCAGTTTTCATTGGATTCGCAAGTGACAACCAAGCAAAATTCAGTATCGTCAACTGACCCTACTGTGCCGAATCCGAGTCCATACTTTGAATTGGGAGGACGGCCGGAGTTATTCCATAACTTTTCAAAACGTTGTGATTGGCCTTTTGTCCATTGTCGAGGTAAGAAACCACGTTGAATTAAATTTTGAACACAGGGAGAGTACCATTCAAAAGGTAATTCCATTAATTCTGATGAAGTGACATCTTCGAATTGTACATTATTTTCAGCTTTGGAGGAAGAAGCACCACGGTAGAATTTGATCGGCTTTGCACCGTCACTACGTACCTCTTCGACCTCCATACCCTCGATCTTATTAGAATGGATCGGAGTTAGGGTCATAGTATGTACGTAGTGGTTAATCTTCTCGTACATTGATTTGTATTCTTCGTTCTTTTCATCTTCGAGGGAGATCTTGTATTGCGGCTTCTTTCGACTTATTGTCGCTGCTTCTTGCTTGATTTCCTTTTCCTCTTCAGAACTATCATCCCAATCAACATTGATGGCCGGTTTCTTCGTCCAATTGTCCTAGTGTCTCTACCACGGCCTCGTCCCCGGCCTCGACCTCGGATGCGAGTCGTGGAGAAACCTTCACCATCTCGCCGAAGGGAGTGGTGAGTGACTCGTTGGACTAGAACTTCAAGTTCTTCGTTGTCTCGAACTTTCTTTGCTTCATTTGTTACGGTATCTCCGGGAGAAGATCGTTTTCTTTGGCGGTGCATAATAAGCCGCATCTTCATGGATTCCAATCTCATGTACGGAGAATGGTTGTAAGTCACCTTTGATGCACTCGTTCCCCTCCATCGTAATATTTGATGCACCGGTGCGAGATGATGGTACCATCCCGTTTTCATGTATCCATGGTCGGCCTAGTAGAGCATTGAACGACATTTCGAATCGATTATATGAAATTTTGCGGTTGTCTTTGCTAAATCACCGGTCTTCATCGTAGCGTTATTGACCCGAGGGCTCTTTCTCCTTTCTCGGTCGAATCCTCTTAATAACATTTTGTCGGCCTCGAGCTCACGAGCATCAATTTCCAAGTATGCTAGTGTTCGAAGACTCATTATATCGATTGATGCTCCCGGATCCACCAAAACTCCGGAGAGCGTAAACTTCCCAATTGTAACCGAAATGTACAACGGTCGGTTGTGATCCGTCGTCCCAGTAGAAGGTCATTGTCCGTGAAGGTAACACCTCGTCGTTCCTTTAACGAGCAAACCTCATCCAAGGAATCTCCGGCCATTTGAGCTAAGCAAATTTCCGGATCAAGTAAGGCCTCGATCGAGCTTCTCTCATCTCCTTCGATAAGATGAGAGCATCGTAGATGCTCGCCTTGGCCGGTAGTTTCCTAAGATGGGCTAGCACGTTGTAGTCCACTTTGTTCTCCCGCGTCTCGGCTTCTTCTCGAATGGGTATTTCTTCGTCGGGGTTGGTTCTTCTGAACAACCACCGCTTTCCTTTGTCTTTTGGACCCATTCTCGGAGGTGAACTCTTCCACTTCTCAAGTTGACTTCGTAATTTCTTCCGAATCTAGTGTTGAGTTTGCTGGTGTCTCCTCCGAATCGGAATGACGGGCTCTTCCGGATTATCTTCAAAATCCGAAGGCTCTAACTCTATCGTAATCGGAGCTCCTCGAAACTCGCGCGATAGATCCGTTGCTTGTTGAACTCTCGTAGCCTCCTCGATGGATGCCTTCTTCGTCATTGTGATCGTCGAGATCATGTATGATTTGAGAATTGTTGTTGGTATCGAAATCGACGCCCGGATTGTCGCTAGTTACGTAATCGTTAGAAACGATCAAAACGTAGCCAACGCCATCACCCTTATCATTATATGATCCCACCAAAGTGAGCAGATAATCATACAAAATCAGAGGTTCGAGGGATTTCTCCCCCGAATCGGAAACAACTATCCTAGGATAAGCAGCCCCTAGTCTAGTCTTAGGAATCTCGGTCCCCTCTTCTTCGTCAATTTTCTTCTTCTCTTCGATTGTCTCCTGTCGAGGTGGTTCTTCTATCGCAAGTGATAGTACCGGCTAACAGGTCTCGAACTCGAATTGAAGCTCGCACCGAAGCGGTTCGGATGTTGTCTAAAATCTTCTTCGAAGATCTCGTCCGAGCGGTAGTCCATCCATCGTCGGTTGCATAGGGATCTATCGGGATGACGGGATCGGTTGAGATAACATCGACGGAACCTCCTTTCGGGGTTCCTTCATGTACTCCTTCGGGATTGTTATATTTCCTTTCCGAAGGTTGTCGTTGAGCCAACTTTTGAAGGTAATGCGGTCTTCATCTTGTGCCCAAGCATCCGATGGTAGGGGCAAAAGTTGGGATCACCTTTCTTGTTGACTTCCTCCGGTCTTTTGGGCTCTGCACTGGAAATCTGGAGTTTTCATTAAGCTACGGAACATCTTCGGTACCGCTTCATTTTTAAACGGATATTCTCTGCTCAGAAGCTCCCTCAATGTACGTTGCGGACGAGACGGTTGTTCATACTGCGGAGACGACTGATAGCTGGACCGGGGTTGCTGGTAATTTTGTTGTGGTTGCTGCGGCCGTTCTGGTATTTCGCATCGGTTGTTTGCCTTTGTCAACTCGCCGCAACGACCCCAGATTTCTTTTCGAAAGTCTTCACCGGCTCGCTTGTCCGTCTTGTCGGCAAAACTTAATTGCTTCGCCTCTTCTTGCAAGCTTCCGGCCTTGCTTAACAACTTCTCAAAAGTCTTAATAGTGAATCCCTCGAGGAGAAGTGCTATCGGGCCGTGAATGCTTTTAAGCAAGATGCCGACCGCATGTTGTTCTTGCAGTTGTGGTTCACACTTCATGCTTAAGTTTCTCCATCGAAGTATGTAATCCACCAAAGTTTCATTCGGCCTTTGTTTCTCTACCACTAAATCACCTATAGTGATGTGGTGTCGAGCTCCGGCGAATCGCTTGATGAAGAGGTTCTCTAGCTCGAGAACGTCTTCACCGAACCATTGGGTAATTCGCATACCGGCCGAAGGCGATTCCCGACGGACCGCGCAACGAACTGTCGGAAGAGTAGCGCATCGCTCCCGCCAGCATTGCAACAACTGGCACGAAAGTGTGCAACATGCTGTCGGGGATTCCCGGTTCCGTCGAAGGTCTTAAACAGAGGTGGTACGAAGCCTTTCGGGTATTGGACAGCGTCGAATTCTTCTGGGTAAGGTCTACCCGTCCGAATAGATGTCCCGCTCTTCGATTGTGCTAAGGCTTCTCGCACTCGCTCGCTCTACCAAGTTTTTGATATCCTTTTCGTGGATCATACTTTGTGTTGTATCCTTTTTCAGCTGGTCATCCCCATCGACGGATGTAATCTCCTTTCCTCCGTCTACGATGTGAATGACTTCTGGGGTGTCTCTCATGTGGTTGTACTTGACTGCGGAGAGTGGCCGGAGCTATGGCCATCTCTTCCATCCTCTTCGCCATTCGAGCAATCGTGTCGTCCTTTTCCCGAAGCCTGTCTCTTCATCGGCTCGGCTCCTCTCTTCTGCAGTCGCAGGAGCACCTTGAGAAGCCGATGAAGCTCGTGTCTCAACCATGTTGATTTCTCGCATATTCATTGTCCATGAATTCCGATGAGTCGATCTCATCTCCGAACTTTTCTTCTCTTTCTTTTGCCAACCGTCGGATGTCTGGTTCTCAACTTTTCCATGGCATCTTCTAGCGGAGCTTCGTGTATCTTTGTGGTTGTCATGCGATGGTTGCCGGGTCCTTTTTTCACGAGTCCCCTTCATCGCAGTAGCACTTTCTTCGGATTCAAGCCTCCTGGCGAGACTTTCTTTCTCGGGCTGCTGTTTCAATCTCAACTGCCCCGTAGTGGGACGCCATACCATCCTTCTAGCGACAGAAGGTCTCAGGACCGGATGGTCCATCGGCCAAATGCCGGAAGGTGGTATCCTCCCTAATCTGTAACCCTGATACTACGACAGGCGGGCTAGCCTTCATTCTCTTGCTTGGCTTTTCTATCATGACGGCGGGTTCTACTCGAGGCCCAAGACGGGATTTGACTGGCACAAGTCCTATCCTTCGTAGAATTTCCGATACGGGGCAGTTTTCCTTCTTTGCTAGCTTTTCTACCAAAGTTTGCAGTCGAGCAAACGGCGTAGTTCTAGTTCTTTTCTTGCGGCTATCGTTGTAGTATGCGGGCCGTGGTAATGTGGCAAGCAATCTTTCGAACATTCTCCTCATCCTCCGCGGCGGAGAGGGGATGGAACCCGCTTCCTCCCAAAAGTGGTATGTAGTCGGGCAATGGTGTATATTCCGGTAACGGTGTATATTCGGCAACTCGGAATTTCCTCCAGAAGGCAATCTCGACAGCTCCGGCTTCCCGGCGATCCTTCTATTTCTATTTCTTCTTTGGGTCTTTGTCAGCGACGAAATCTTTGAATTGGACCCGATTTCGAAGACAGAAGGTTTTACAGGAAGATCCGTACCCTCCACGGTAACAGGTTTATCATAGTTCCGGATTCCTTTCCCCTTTGATTTGGCAGAAGTCGGGGTAGGTGCAGAAACAACTAGACCAGTGGGGGTAGTGAGAACAGTCCTCCTGCAGAAAGTAGTACTCCTCCTAGTCGGGACCCTTTGCAGGGGAGGAAACTCTTGGGTCGACCTAAGGTCGAACTCGAGCGGTGGTTCCTCGGCCTTCGGATACCTTGTTCGTCGCTGCAAAGAGGGAGACGTCGGTGACCTCGACGTTCGTGATGTCAAATCCTCGTCCAAATCGGATGACCCCATTGTCGGGCAGCTCATCCTTATAGACGGCGAAGTCCAATCCGTTGGTGAAGGAGAAAATCAGTTTCGGGGCTTCCATTTCTGCAGGGTAGATTCTGGTTGTCAGTCTCAAGTTATGCTTCTTTTCTTCAGGACGAAAAGAAAGGAATTGAAAAGAGTCCGAACTCATTCTTTGTTCATGTATTTAAAAAAAAAAAAAAAAGAATCGTTTGTTAAAAGAATCACTTATTAGAGGGTTTGTTTATTTAGAACGGAACGTTCAAAGGTGTAGAGAAGGTAAGGAATCCGATTCAGAGTTGGAAAGGAAAAGAGAGTCTTAAGCAAGACCTCTCGACTCGAAGGATCATTCCTAAACTAACACCTATTGGGGGTCCACCCCACCTCATAAATGAGGTAAAAGGATCTCGGAACCTCTCTGTTTAGGGGTGTCTAAACAAGTGGCTCCTAAATCCGAGAGAATGTTGGCTATACTTGTTCAAGATAGAAATGAACATAGTATTCCAACGGAGAGAAGGGTAGTTTGATCCATTAGGGACATGGATACACTACCGATTTTTGAAAGCAGAATTATTTGATTATAATGGAGAGAGGAATTTTCCCCAGCGGAGTCGCCAGAAGTTGTCGGCATATTTTTAGGTTGTGTGTTTTATTTTGAAAAGTGGTCGCCTAACAGAAGTTGTCGGCGAATTTTTAATTTAATAAATAATTTGAAAAGGTAGTATTTGATTTTAAAAATAATTTTTAAATTTGAACATTTTAAGATATGAAATCAAACCGATCTCACATCCCAAATAGTTTATACAAACGAGCACCGCACTACAAACCCTGTATCTATCCCGAAGAATAGACACACTGCTTGATGATGGGGCTCGATTAAATAAACTAGGAGATTTGTGACATCCGTTTGGTCTGCGAACCAATTTTATAAGCCGACAAATTCCCCTGCTTAATATGAAAGCATTAAACAAGGTTTATATTACCTGGGTTCTTTAAAATTCCCTATAAGGGCAAGCCCCTATAGTTAATTACATCTTAAGTGACGAGAATCACCTAAGAAAACTCTCGATAATAATCAATAATTCTGCTTTCAAGAATTTCAAAGTTTAAGGTTTTCAAAGATTGAATTTTGGAATTTCAATAGTGGAATGGATCAAATTTTGGAACATTTTGTTTTGTGAATCCAAAGGAAGAAAGGTAGGAGAAATCACTAATTCGAAGTGAACTTCGGTAATTTCCCGACTATCCTATCGTTTGGCTTGAGTTTAGGAAAGTCCTAATACTTATTTAAATGTTTTCGATCTTCGCCAATTTTAATTAATTAGGGCTTATATTTGTATGATAAAATCAAACAAATAACTTTAGGAGATGCGAGGGTTTATTGTCGTATCGGACGACTACCTCGGAATCCTAAGACCGGTTAGGGCTTAATTTGCAATGCAAATGCCTAACGAAAAGGTCGAGGATTTATGTTGCACTAGTGCAAACTACCTCGAAGTCCTATGGCTTTGTTGTTTAATTCTAGGAAAGTTTTGCTGAAATAGGTTCAAGTTTTGCTGACGACGATGGCCGTGCTGCCCACCATGCTCCAAGTTCCTTGTTGTTGCAGAGGTTTAGTTTTAGAAACCATAAATCAGGAGATGAGAAAAGTGTTTTGGTTTAGAGAAATCTTAATTTCCAAGTGTTTTTTACGTTTTAATTAAAACAAATCTTAAAGTTGATTATAACGACACCGGTTAAGATCCCACGGCTCCATCCTTCCGCATCATTATTTTTATCGGATTCACTTAGTCCGGATGAATTTGCTAAACTCAACCGAATGAGTTCCACACTTTCATTTAGACCGCGGGAAATCCCGTTAAGCAACACGTAGGTTACATCATCCGAGGTATTCCCGATCATCCAACAGGACGTTTTAATTTAGTTGTAATTGTAGTTTTGTGTTCTGTTTGTGATTAAATTTTGAGTTGTTTTATATTTTGAAATGTTGTGGCGGTGAATTTTATCTTGCAATGACTTTTAACTTAGTTTTGGTTTCAGCTTTAGGGACTATCCTAAAGGTGTGGGTTTTCATGCAACAGCTTGTTTTATCATGCAAGAAAAGTAAAATGCATTTGCAATAAAGTAAATTGCAAGAAAGTAAATTGCAAGAAAGTAAATTGCAATAAAATAAAAGCGTACCCTGGAGGGTCTTCCCGTCATCCCAAGCTGCACTTAAAACACAATTAGAATATTTAAGCAAGTTCCTAGGTAAAGCTAAGGGAAGGGTTATGGTTTTCTACCAAATTCCTAATCCTATAGCTAGTCAACTCCTATGACGTCTAGGTTCTTTGTGTTTTTGTTTGAGGACGATTTTCTCCATCAAAGGACAATTAAGTCCAATCGTTCTTATAAATATCCTATCATATCGAGGAAGTGCTTAAGAAGAATCTTAAACATCTTTTCAATATTTCTAGGATTGTTTTAAGTACAAATGAATTTAATTATATAAATGAATCAATCGTCCGAGGTTTTCAAGTTTTGTTAACTCGCTCAATGAATCTAGGACATTTGAATATCCTATGAGTGAGATAACACTTCATTTGATGTTCCATTTAGGAGTTATAATAATCAAAGCTTTCAAGGGTAAATTAGTATTCAAATGATTTAATTTAAGTTAAAGGGTTTAAATTTGGAATAGTTGTTCAAGTTGTTTTATATTTAATTTCTTTTATGTCTTAGGTGATGTTATATTTAATTTAATTTAATTTAATTGAGTTTTAATTTAGTTTAACATAGTTCAATTTAATTTGATTTGGTGTTTAATTAATTTGATTTGATTTAATTTAATTTAATTTAATTTAATTTAATTTAATTTAATTTAATTTAATTGTTTAATTTAATTTAATTTAATTTAATTTAATTTAATTTGTTTTAATTTAATTTAATTCAATTTAATTTAATTTAATTTTAATTTAATTTTAATTTAATTTATCTTTAATTTACTTTATTTTTAATTTTAATTGAAATTTCAAAAGAGTTTAATAATTTAATTAAGTCTTTTAATATTTTAAATTTGAATTATCATTTTAATTAAGAGTTGAATATTAATGAGATGATTAGTTTAGGGATTTTTAAATCAAAGAATAAATCTCTTCCTAATAAATATCCCTTATTTTAATAATTCCAATTTTATTATTCTTCCAAATTTAATCCATTATTTAATTAAAGTTTAATCATTTTGAAAATTGTTTAATGAGTTTCTACCCTTTAATTATTTAAATTTCAATCATTCAAATCAGATTAAGATCAAATATTTTACTTGTTAATTTTTATTAAACCTAAAGTTTTAATTAAGGGTTGAAAGTTTAATTACCATTTTATCCCTTAAGCTTAATAATTTCATAACTCACTAAATTGAACACAAATGAACTTGAAATTTTTATGTGACTTCACTCATATGTCAATAAAGACATGAGAGGAGAAAATGTGATTTTTCTGTATTTAATTTATTTATATAATTATTTTTTGGTGGAAAATAGAGATTTTCAAGGAAAATTTGACAACATGACCAAAGGAAAGTTTCTGTCCTTAAGAAAATTAGGGGACATTCCTAATGACCAGAGAAGCACTTGGACCAATTTTGGTGATTTTTTGAATTATATTATTTTTATTATAATTATTTTGAGTTTTGGAGTGTTAATTAATTTAAAAATAAAATAAATGTTGAAAAATGGATTTTATATTTTTCAAAAATCTCTCTGATATCAAGGAAACCAGAGAAACAAATTTTGCAATTTTCTGATTTTTCTATGATTTATTATAATTATTTTAGTGAAAATGCTAGAA
This sequence comes from Papilionanthe hookeriana x Papilionanthe teres, assembly GCA_022702705.1. NCBI lineage: Eukaryota > Viridiplantae > Streptophyta > Magnoliopsida > Asparagales > Orchidaceae > Papilionanthe > Papilionanthe hookeriana x Papilionanthe teres. The sequence continues at coordinate 67,066 of JAKZJZ010000102.1, read as the reverse complement.
AATACATTTTTTTAATTTTAAAATTACCTTAAAGCTTTAAAATTCAATATCTCACTAAATAGACCTAGGAAAAATGTGGGATTTGCTCCTAAGTGATTAAAATTCAAAATGTGACATTTTGGTGAATTTTATTATTTTTGTGATTTTTATTATTTTTTAATTATTAAAAATATTAAAATATTATTAAAAATCAACTTTTTCGAAAATTGAAATTTTAATTTTCTTAGATTCCCCTGATATCAGAGAGGCTCCAAAACCAATTTGGTGAATTTTTGAAAAGTATTTTAAAAGTTATGAATTTTTAAAGTTTAAAATGGCTAAGCGACTTAATCAACCCAATTAGTAGGGCTAACCAAGTCCAATCGACCTCAAATTTTTATGGTGGATTCCTCTGATCCTAAAGGTCAGTGGAGAATTGATTTCAAGTCAATTTGATACCTGGTTAACTCTAATTAATTAAAGACCTATTTTGGGTGTTTAAGTCAATTAGGGTTGTTTTGAATGAACTAAGCCAAAATCTATTTTTCCTAGTGGTTCTCCGGTCATAAGGAACATCACCAAATTTTCCTAGAATTTATTTCACAACATGCTAATTTTTGGAATTAAAATACTCAAAACAGCAACATGCATTTGAAAAATAAATAACTTTTCACAGAGATGGCCTCCGACCTTGGAAAATTCAGTGAATGTTCCCAAGTTCGTAGGCTTCAAAAGCCCTATGGTCTCATGCCATGGTGAATTGTATACATGCATGGAGAATTAAATGTATGCAGAGAGTAAATAAATTATAAAAAATAAAATACTTGATGAAATTAAATGATTTCTTTTCCACATTATTCTCCTCTCTTCACCGAGCAAGAGGGTATTTTTATTTTATTTTTCTGATTTTTCTACACAAAGATATGGATTTTCGAAGTTTACGGATATTTAATAAATACATAAAATACCCTAATTTTCTATTTATCCACGCGGCGCCGCCGAAACATCTGCAGCCTCCGAAGGGGCACGCGTCGCGCTCCCATTCGACGCCGCCACCCGAGTCGCCAGCCGGCCCCGCGGTTCTCGCACCGTTTCCCGGTCCGACGCCATCCGAGCCGTTCGTCCGCGCGTGTATCGAATGGACGCGCATCCGTTCATCGTCCCCAAGTGTCCTCACCCGAGAGCCGTCCACACTAAATCCCTAAGATCTCACTCGATTCTCAATGGATTTTTACGTTCTTATACTCTATGGATTCGTCTTCAAGAGACGAACACATCTATACCGTTAACATGCATCGAAACTAAGGCATTTGAAATGGAGAATCTTCGTAAGCTCCGGGATGAAGAGTTAGCTCATACCTTGGCTCGTAGAAGTGTGGCTTCAATCCGAGAGTTGTTGCACCTTCGATTGGGTCCCAGCAAGCTCCGCATGAAGTCTCCCGGTCCGGTGAATTGTCCGGATATGATTTCGACCAAGCCCGATCACAAAGCTTCGGAGGCCGGAGCAACCGGGTGGTCCGGAGATGGGGCTTTTGATGGTGGACACCTTCCCTTGGTCCGGTGAAGGTGTAGAGCCAATCAATTTGGGGATTGGCTCACCGTGGAGAAGTGTCCCGGTTTTGCGTGGAATTTCAACTCGAAATCGAGCTCGCGTAGGAGAAATGGCAGGGGAATTCCACCTGGGATCAAGTGCTCTGAGGGTGGAGAAGGGTCCGGAACAATTTTGCGCAGTTTTGGCAAGGTTTATGCTTAGCTCTCTTTCATGGCCGAGAGGGGTGGAGTTTAAATAGAGAGGCCGGGAGGCCTTCCGTGGGGAGTTGGGGCTTGGGATCACCGCTCCGGTGAGGAGAAGATCAGCCATGGTGACCACTGGGATGGGGCAACTCAGCAAGTGAGAATTTCAATGTCGGCTCACATGCGAGCTCTCGACCATGGTGTTTTCCGCGGCCCGGTGGCCGGCCGGCCGAGCATGGGTCACCCTCAAGGTCAGTGGGTCGTGGCCGGAGGTTTGTGCAATCAATCGGCCATGGACATGTGTAAAGGCTTTGATCCAAAGTGGAATGGGGCATGGCTAGATTTGAACTCTAAATGGGTCAACCCACCCATTTGGGCTAGGTGCACCACTCCAAGGCTCGGTTTTGGTCGAGGGAAAAGTGATTTGGCTCAGCATAATCGAGTAGGTCAAGTCACCATCCAAGCACAATTAGGCTTAAGCATGGTTTAAGTGGAATCATGGAAGTGGTTAATCACCTTTAGGAATTAAGGAAAGAGCCTCCTCCTTTTGCCCAAAATGGCATGGTGACATGTAAAGAGGCTCTCATGGCTTGCATATGGCTTGTGCATGGCTCCATGGCTCCATTCGCTCGGGAAAAGGTTTAGTCAATTTCATAAAAAAGGATTTTAAGGATTTTGGATAATTTGGTGGAAATTTGTGATGAAGCTTCATTTAGAATTATTTGATGATTTGTTTAGGACTTAGTGGATGATTTTAATTGAAAATATGATGAGGGGAAATGTCATATGGGCTTTGGAAGAATTTTTTGGGGTTTTGGATTCTGGTGGAAGTGGGCTTTTAAAATGGTTTAAGGAATGGGCCCTTAAGTTTAAGGATGTGTTCATGGATGGAAATTTTTGTAGAAGTTTGGGCCAAATAGTTGTTGGTCTTTAGCTCAATGGATGTGTCAATGAGTGAATTGATGAAACAAAGTCTGGGGGTGATTTGGATTTGAATTGGGTTTGAATTTGGGTTCAGGTTTCGTGGGTTTAGGTCAAAAAATGGGCCTTTTGACCTTGGATTGAGTTTCGAGTGGGACTTGGGTTCAAATTTTGGGCAAATCATGTTAGGGTTTTGTTTATGGGAATGTTAAGGAAGATTTAGAAAAGATTTGAGGTTAATTGGAGTTGAATTGGGTGAGTTTGGGTTAAGTCTGGGTCATGGGTCCAAATTCGGGCTTTAAGGCCAAAAGTGAGATTGGATCCAAATGTCAATCAAATTGGACTTGGATTTGGTCTAAATTGGTATTGGGAATGTTGAATTGAAGTTTAGAATTGAATTGGACCAAAATTGGGGTCAATTGGGTAGGTTTGGTTTGACATTGGGTTCACTTAAGGTTAAAATGGGTCAATTTGGGGGTTTTGACAAAAGTAGGGTAAATTGACAAAATTGGCCCATGGTGTAGTTGGACAAAATGAAATTGGGAATATTTAGGATTTTCTGGAATTTTCTGGGAATTTTCTGAATTTTTGGATTTTTAGGCCAAGAAGGGTATTTTGGGTATTTGGAGGGTATTGGGGGGTATTTTTGGAATCTTTGGTATTTTTGGGTATGGATGATCAATTTGAGTGATGTGGAGATGTTTGGGATTGATTTTGGAAAATTTTGGTAATTTGGAAATTTTGCAAAAATTGGGTAATTTCAAGGTGTTTTGGTAGAGTTTAGTAGTGTAGGGTCTCTGGGGTCAAAAATTGAAAATTTGGGAAATTGAAGATCGGGTGAATTTAGGTGGAAAGAAATCATTTTGGTTGAGCCATGAAACCATTTCAAGCCCATATGAGTCCATGAAAGGACTCATTCGAGGCATTCACTATGTTGTTCCTAACCCTCTTAGCCAAGGGCTTGTGGGTTAAGGACCATCCATGTGAATCACCCACATGAGTCGGAGGTTAAGTTGGGTATGGGTGTGGTTTTAGGAAGTGTGTGGAAATGTAGTGCGTAAGTGTAATGTAAGTCAGCCCCTCACTCGCACCAGACCACCCGTAGGGCATTCCTAAGGCCAAAGAGTCCTATAGTGAACTCATCCTTTAAACTTCCACATTCGATTTCAACCCTCTAGGTGATTAGGGGTCTATAGTCAAGTTTGTGGAGTTTGCAGGGAGTTTAGAAGTGGTTTGAATTTCTAAAAGGCGGGTCCCAATTCTAGTCCTCTAAGATAGTCAAAGGAAAAGCCTAAGGCTAGATCCTAAGCACTAAAAAGAAGAAGGGAAGACCTCATCAAAAATGAGGTCAACAAATGGACCCCAACAGTGTGCGTGAGCCGACGGAGCACACCGCGCGTATTGGTGTTGACCGAAGCGATCAACGAAACCAACACAGATGTCCAAGTGACGAACTTAGGACGAAGTAGAAGAGTTTCCGCCGGGGAGTGTCAAGTATATCTCCGGAACCGGAGATTCTCGAACTCTCGCCGTGGAAAGGAAAAGGAGGTGAATCCCAAATCACATGATCCGGGGAATTTCGATTTAGATTTTATTTTGTTTCAATTTATGTTTTGATGTGTGAGTTTAAATTTTAGTTCGGAGTTTCAATTTAGATCGAAGTTTGTCAAAATTTATTTGAAGGGATTCGATTTGAAATGAAAATTGAGATTTCGAGGTTTTAGATGTAACATCTCCAACCTCGAAAGAAAATCGAATCGATTAGATTGAATCGTTGCAATGAGAAGATATCTCGCAGCAAAGCGGTGTCGGATGTAAAATCCTTAACCTCAAGAGTTTGATTTTGATGTATTTCATCGCGATAGGGAAAGAATCCTAAAGCAATGCAGTCTCGGATGTAAATTCCTTAACCCCAGAATTCGATTTCGATGTATTTCAAGGCAATAGGAAAGAATCCTAAAGCAAGTGCAGACTTCGGATGTAAAATCCTCGACCCAAAAGTTTGAATTTTGATGTATTTCAAAGTGCAATAGAAAAGAATCCTAAAGCAAAGGTAGTCTTGGATGTAAAATCCTCGACCCAAAAGTGTTTGATTTTGATGTATTTCAGTGGCAATAGGAAAGAATCCTAAAGCAAGCGTAGATTCTTGGATATAAAATCCTCGACCCAAAAGAGTTTGATTTTGATGTATTTCAAAGGTAACAGAAAAGAATCCTAAAGCAAGGCAAGCCTTGGATGTAAAATCCTCGACCCAAAAGGTTTGAATTTGATGTATTTCAAAGGCAACAGAAAAGAATCCTAAAGCAGTGTAGCTTGGATGTAAAATCCTCGACCCAAAAGGTTTGAATTTGATGTACTTCAAGGCAACAGAAAAGAATCCTAAAGCAAGGCAGCCTTGGATGTAAAATCCTCGACCCAAAAGTTTGAATTTGATGTATTTCAAGGCAATAGGAAAAGAATCCTAAAGCAATAGGCAGCCTCGATGTAAAATCCTCGACCCAAAAGGTTGAATTTGATGTACTTCAAAGGCAATAGGAAAAGAATCCTAAAGCAAGGTAGTCTTGGATGTAAAATCCTCGACCCAAAAGGTTTGAATTTGATGTATTTCAAAGGCAACAGAAAAGAATCCTAAAGCAATAGTGCACTTGGATGTAAAATCCTCGACCCAAAAGAGTTTGATTTGATGTACTTCAAAGGCAATAGAAAAGAATCCTAGCAAAGGCAGTCCTGGATGTAAAATCCTCGACCCAAAAGTTTGGATTTGATGTATTTCAAAGGCAATAGGAAAAGAATCCTAAAGCTGTGCAGTCTTGGATGTAAAATCCTCGACCCAAAAAGGTTTGAATTCGATCGAAATTTGATTTAAGATTTGATTTGAAATTTGGAAGATCAAATTTGAAATTTGATCGAGATTGGATTTGGAATTTGATTGAGAATTTGATTTGAGATTTGGAAAGATCAAATTTGAAATTTGATCGAGAGTGGATTTGAAATTTGATCGAGATTTGATTTGCGATTTGAAAAGATTGAAATTTGATTCGAATTTGGAAAGATTGAATTTGAAATTTGATTTCGAAATTTGGAAGGATGGAATTTGAGATTTGTGTTGATTTCGTTTATCTTTTAATGGTTCAAATTTTATTTTATCGTTTATTTAATGTTCATGTGAACTTGGTGTTTGTCATTTTTTAAGATTTTTTTTTTAGAAAGTTTTCTTTTATTCTCTTTTTTTGTTTTATTTCTTCTCGTTCTTTGTTCGAAGTTCATTTAACTTTAATGGCGTTTCCCAATCAATTTGCACAAAAGAGGTGAAGGCCAAAAACGCGACATGGTCACTTTCATTCCAATCATGTTGAAAATACGTCGTACAACTCGATCCGGAATATATTTCATACAATCCATGTAGACTCAAAACTGATCGTGTATGATCTTTGTTGATCCATCAAAAGAATCATCTCGTCAAAAATCCATGTCCGAATAAGTGAGGTACATGGTCAATAACATCACCTTCCAAGCCATCCTCGGCAAGGATGCCGACCGGATGTACGTTGGAGGTGTGATATTTCCCATGTAACTCACAACTCGTAAGGCCGAGGTTCTCTAGCTCGGGTCCGGTCGGAAATGGTAAGGTATTTTGTCGTCGTCCATCCTCCCGAAAGTAACCGAGATTCGCTCCACCGGCACCCCCGGTATGCAATGCTTTGCGATATCTCGCTCCGTTACCTCGCAGCATCATGACGGAACCCACCGCAGAGGTATCTTTATCGGCCCTCGGAACTCACCCGGCCTCGCTATCCGGAGGTCGATCCGAACATGATGTTGCACTCATTCAAGAAAGAGACCGTGCAGTAAAGGTCCGACGAAGTCGTGGTGATCAATATGTGGGGGTATGCAATCACCCCGTTTGTAGATATTGATAATGCACCTATTGGGTATGCAACCGCCGGCAAGCATTCTCCATGTTATCAATCTTTTTACCATTCTCTCGATAACCGATGGCATCGGATCTACTTCGCCCATGACGGAGTATTCCCGGTGGGTTTCCTTCCCGTCTTCAAAGAAAGTCGTAGCAAGATCCGCATCGTATTGTGATTCTTCCTTTCCCCGGCATCCATCTCCGGGGTTCCGAGTATGTGTTTTCCTCGGCGGCCTCGCTCGGCCCATTCTTTTCGTATCCCGGATACAATCCACGATTTGCCGTTGTTCATACTCCGAGAATACGTCGGTGTGTAGCTCGAGGCCTTCTAGTATGTTGATCCTTCTTCCTTTAATTCTCTCGAAGTATTCAAAAGTTTTCTTTTCAACATTCTCGCATCCTCTCCACTCGTATTCCGAATGATCTCGCGATGGCGAGGCCTTGTGACATATCGTGGGATATATGGTTCAATCCCTTCACGTTCCCCCGCATACCTCGGCTCCTCGTGATGATGTCCGTCGGGACATCCCCCGGGTTGCTTCGCAACAAGGTCATGCACTGCCGGTGGTTCTATCCGTGGCGTGGTAGCCTTCTTTCTTCCGATCTTCCGGAGATTTCCCCGGTTCTTTCTCGTTATTATAGGAGCCGGCCTCCTTTCTTCAGTTCCCGGTGAACCGGTGTCCTCGAAGTGTACGTGCCGGCATTAGCAATCGTCTCGTCGCGCTGGTCCGCAGCTAGTTTTGTTAACATCTTACTGGATACGGCGATTCTTATTTCTTCGTTGCGTGGCCGCGAGAGTAGCTCTCCGCACTTCGAATCTCCGCGGCGCGGCGCCGACAAGCCTCGCCCTCCGCCGTAGCGACTACGGACTTCATTTTCTTATCTTCTTCGGTGTTTGCTTTTCTTTCTTGTTGTTGGATTGGTGGCTTGGGCCACCCACTTTCATCACCGTCCGTCCGGCAGCTCTTCTCTGCTAATCGGGACCCGACTACTTTCCTCGTATCAGTAGGCCCGCCGGTGCGAAATCCGAGTCAATCTCGATTATCGCTCCATCTTTCACCCTCTTTTCATCGAGTGCAAGGCTTACGCCATTCTTAAAGTTCAAGACCAACCGCCCGTTCGACATTTCCCCGCGAAAAGACAAGGAAAAGGATCGTGGGTCGTACTAAGAACAAGAACATTAAGAAAATGTTTATTAAAGATACATTTTTTATTATTCTTATATTTTGAAATTTAACAGAATGAAGTAGGATAAGATGAGGGAAGAGATTTTGATTTGAAGAAGAAAACAAGGAAAACTTAATTATCATGATTTTATTTATTTTAAGACATTTTATTATTTTTGAGTTCGGACCCAATCATAAGTAATTACTTCACCCGTGTTTCTTAGGATGAAGAATTCATTCCTTCGAAACATCGTGTAGCCGTAATATTTTTTCAAGTATCGTCCGTTGATCGGAAGCATATGTCGTTCTCCCCGGCAATTCACTAGCCGGGTAGAACCTCCCGAGTATACCGCTTCAACCACAAACGGTCCTTCCCAAGTGGGTTCAAATTTTCCTCCTATCTCGCGGTGTGCAAGAATAGGTCTCTGAGAACGAGAACTAAGTCACCAACTTTCAAGGTTCTCGGCGACCAACTTGTCATGGGCTTGAACCATCTTAGCTCGGTATAGTTCTAAATTCCGTTGCGCCGCAAGTCTTTTCCCTTCCAAGCTTTCTAATTCTTCGAGTCGTAATCCGGCGTTTTCTTCGTCGTGATCTTGTTTGCAACTCGCAATTCCGAGTGAAGGAAGCCGAACCTCTAAAGGTAACACTCGCTCGGACCCATACACCGCAGCGTAAGGTGTAGCTTCGAGTAGGAGTTCGAAGGTTGTCCGCAGGCCCATAAGGCTTCTAACAATTTCTCGTGCCAATTTCTCTTATTATCGTCCAAGGTTTTCTTTAAGATTCGAACGAGAGTTTTATTAAAAGCCTCAGCCGAGACCGTTTGCTTCGGGTAGTAAATCGTCGAGTATCGCCAGCCGATTCCGTGTCTCCCGACAAAATTGTTGATTTGTGTGCTTCCGAATGCCGACCCATTATCCGAGATGATCCCGCGCGGCACTCCGAAACGGCAGACAACTTGGTTCTTGAAAACCGTAAGCACGTGGTGTGCTTTCACTTCTCTAAGTGGAACCGCTTCGCCCACTCGGAAAAGTAATCCGTAGCCGCAAGAATGAAACGATGTCCTTTCGAAGATGGTGGTTCTATCGGACCCACTATATCCGTGCCCCAACATTCAAACGGCCACGACGCAATTGTCTGGTGTAGCACATTCGGAGGCCGGTGCAGAACCACTCCGCGCACTCGGCATTGGTGACGCCTCTTGGCGATTTTCATGCGCCTGGTCATCATCGAGGGCCGTAGTACCCTAGTCTTTTAATTTTCATCTTCATTTTCGGACCCGACCGGTGAGCGCCACGCAGTCCCGAATGCACCTCTTTAACAATTTCACGGCCTCGACCCGCTTAGGCACCTTAGCCACATTCGATCAAAAGACCTTCCGTATAATGTGTTGTTTATTAATGCGTAGGACGCAGTTCTTTTCGATCCGATGGGCCAGCCGACCTATCGTCCGGTAGCTTTCCCGTTTGCAGTGTAGTCCATCAATGGCCGTCGCCAATCTTCTCGTGTTTTCCGTCACCGCCGCAACCGATTCTTTTTCTTTTGCCGATTTGTGTATCATGTCTATGTCAAGCCGTGATAGGACCCGACGTCCGTGAACCGACACTTCCACCGATTCATCTCGCAAACAGCAAATTCTTTTGCGAGACGGGCTAAAGCATCTCGCTAAAGCATTCTCTTTTCTAGGAATTTTGTAGATCGTCACATTTGGAATCTGTTCCAACAACTCGTATGGCATACCGGAAGTATTGTTCGAGTCTTCGGTTTAAAAATCTCGTATTGTCCGGCGATCCGTCGAATGATTAACCGTGAATCCCCGTAGATGTTGATGTCCGTTATCCCCATTCGAATAGTTAATTCCAATCCCGTTATGAGGGCTTCGTATTCCGCTTCGTTGTTTGTACACCTGCTCGTCAAGTGGTAGGAGTATCTTAACATCCCCCGCTCCGTGTTATAAAGATTAGCCCGATTCCCGCCTACGGCACTATCACTTGCGATTCTTCGTCTTTGTGTGCCGAAGATGCTCCGTCGAAATACAATTCCCAACGTCGATCATCGTGGTCTTCTAGGCTCATTATTTGTTCATCCGGCGCATCGTCATCGAGAGGAGATTCGGCCGCAAAGGGTGTGCCGCGAGGAAGTCTCGCTAAGACTTGTCCCTTTACGGCACGCAGAGGCACGAAAGTTATATCGAATTGCAATAATATCATCGACCATCCGGCAAGTCCGCCGAAAGTGTTGGACGAGTCATCAAGTATTGCAATGGATTAAACTTCGAGATCAAGTTGACCTTATGAGAAAGCATGTAGTGCCCGAGCTTTCGAGCGGCGAAGATCGTGGCCAAACAATGCTTTTCAATTGCGGGATACCTTACTTCCGTCGGAAGTAAACGACGGCTTAAGTAGTAAAGAGCATTTTCTTTACCCTCATCATCGACTCCGGCCAACATGGCTCCGAGAGAGTCGTCTAGAGCCGCGTGTAAAGTATCGCCGGCCTACCCGAGACTCGGGGTCGCTAAGACAAGAGGTGTCATTAAATATTGTTTAATGTCTTCGAAGGCCTTCTGGCATTTCTCTTCCCAAATAAATTTGGCGTCCTTTTTAACTAGTGCCGAGAAAGGCCGACACCTACCCGACAGTGCTCGAGATAAAGCGTCGAAGATATGCCACCTTCCCTTGAAAAGATCGTAGTTGTTTTAAGGTTTTGGGAGGCGGCATTTCTAAGATAGCTTTAATCTTCTCCGGTCGATTTCAATTCCACGATGTCTGACAACGAATCCTAAGAATTTCCCGAGGTGACGCCGAAGGCGCATTTTAAGGGATTCATCTTAAGGTTAAATTGTCTTAATCGTTCGAAAACAATTCTCAAATCATACAGTGGTTTTCCTTTACTTTGCTTTCGATGACGACATCGTCCACGTAAGCATTCGACTCGATTGTGGATGAGATCATCAAAAATTCTCGTCATTGCTCTTCGGTAAGTCGCTCCCGCGTTCTTCAGCTCCGAATGGCATCACCGTGTAAGCAAAATACTCCGATCGGCGTTCGAATGCCGTAAGCTTTTCATCTTCTCGGAGCCATTTTTATCTCGGTTGTATCCCGAAGATCCATCCATGAATGAGAATATTTCATGTGTCGAAGCAATATCGATCATCAGCTCCGGAATCTGCAGAGGGAATTCATCTTTTGGACATGCCTCGTTTAAATCTCTCGAAGTCCACACAAATTCCGATCCGACCATTCTTCTTTCGACCGGCACCACATTGGCTAACCAAGCTCTGGTATTGTTCTTCACTGGACAAATTTAGCGTCTATTAGCTTTTTAACTTCGGCTATGACTTGTTGTTCGATTTCCGTACGCATTCTTCTCGGGACCTCGTCCGACCGGGAATGTGCAGGATCCACTCCTAACTTATGGACCGCAACCTCTCGGGGCTAATCCTCGGCATTTCATCGTAGCTCCAAGCAAAACAAGCTTTTAAATTCCATTAATAACTCGATTATTTCTTCGGAGTCTTCTTTATCGAGTAAGGAGCTAACAAAGGTAGTCTCATGCTCTTCGCTAGTACCTAAGTTAACTTCCGTTAACTCATCTATCGTGGATTTAATTTCTTCTTCGAATCTCGTGGAGCGTCTCCAATTTGTAAATCTTCGAGTTCGTCCGTAGTTTCCATGCAGCTTCACTGGATTCGCAAGTGACAACCAAGCAAAATTCAAGCATCGTCAACCGACCCTACCGTGCCGAATCCGAGTCCATACTTCGAATCGGAGGACGGCCGGAGTTATTCCATAACTTTTCAAAATGTTGTGATCGGCCTCTTGTCCATTGTCGAGGTAAGAAACCACGTTGAATTAAATTTTCGAACACAGGGAGAGTACCACTCAAAAGGTAATTCCATTAATTCTCGATGAAGTGACATCTTCGAATTGTACATTATTTTCAGCTTTGGAGGAAGAAGCACCACTGGTAGAATTCGATCGGCTTCGCACCGTCACTACGTACCTCTTCGACCTCCATACCCTCGATCTTATTAGAATGGATCGGAGTTAGGGTCATAGTATGTACGTAGTGGTTAATCTTCTCGTACATCGATTTGTATTCTTCGTTCTTTTCATCTTCGAGGGAGATCTTCGTATCGCGGCTTCTTTCGACTTATTGTCGCCGCTTCTTGCTTGATTTCTTTTTCTTCTTCGTAACTATCTTCCCAATCAACATTGATGGTCGGTTTCTTCTCGTCCAATCGTCCTAGTGTCTCTACCACGGCCTCGTCCCCGCCTCGACCTCGGATGCGAGTCGTGGAGAAACCTTCACCATCTCGCCGAAGGGAGTGGTGAGTGATCGTTGGACTAGAACTTCATGTTCTTCGTTGTCCCGAACTTTCTTTGCTTCATTTGTTACGTATCTCCGGAGAAGATCGTTTTCTTGCGTGCATAATAAGCCGCATCTTCATGGATTCCAATCTCATGTACGGAGAATGGTCGTAAGTCACCTTCGATGCACTCGTTCCCCTCCATCGTAATATTTCGATGCACCGGTGCGAGATGATGGTACCATCCCGTTTTCATGTATCCATGGTCGGCCCAAGAGAGCGTCGAACGACGTTTCGAATCGATTATATGAAATTTCGCGGTTGTCTTTGCTAAATCACCGGTCTTCATCGCAGCGTTATCGACCCGAGGGCTCTTTCTCCTTTCCGTCGAATCCTCTTAATAACATTTTGTCGCGCCTCGAGCTCACGAGCATCAATTTCCAAGTATGCTAGTGTTCGAAGACTCATTATATCGATCGATGCTCCCGGATCCACCAATACTCCGGAGAGCGTAAACTTCCCAATCAGAATCGAAATGTACAACTAGCTTGGTCGTGATCTCGCCGTCCCAAGTAGTAGGTCATTGTCCGCGAAGGTAACACCTCGTCGTTCCTTTAACGAGCAAACCTCATCCAAGGAATCTCCGCCATTCGAGCTAAGCAAATTTCCTGGATCAAGTAAGGCCTCGATCGAGCTTCTCTCATCTCCTTCGATAAGATGAGAGCATCGTAGATGCTCGCCTCGCTCGGTAGTTTCCTAAGATGGGCTAGCACGTCGTAGTCCACTTTGTTCTCCCTGCGTCTCGCTTCTTCTCGAACGGGTATTTCTTCCGCCGGGTTGGTTCTTCTCGAACAACCACCGCTTTCCTTCGTCTTTTCGGACCCATTCTCGGAGGTAGAACTCTTCCACTTCTCAAGTCGACTTCCGTAATTTCTTCCGAATCTAGTGTCGAGTTTGTCGGTGTCTCCTCCCGAATCGGAATGACCGGCTCTTCCGGATTATCTTCCAAAATCCGAAGGCTCTAACTCTATCGTAACCGGAGCTCCTCGAAACTCACGGATAGATCCGTTGCTCGTCGAACTCTCGTAGCCTCCTCGATGGATGCCTTCTTCGTCATTGTGATCGTCGAGATCATGTATGATTCGAGAATTGTTGTTGGTATCGAAATCGACGCCCGGATTGTCGCTAGTTACGTAATCGTTAGAAACAATCAAAACGTAGCCAACGCCATCACCCTTATCATTATATGATCCCACCGAAGTGAGCAGTATAATCATACAAAATCGAGGTTCGAGGGATTTCTCCCCCGAACCGGAAACAACTATCCTAGGATAAGCAGCTTCTAGCCTAGCTCTTAGGAATCTCGGTCCCTCTTCTTCGTCAATTTTCTTCTTCTCTTCGATTGTCTCCCGTCGAGGTGGTTCTTCTATCGCAAGTGATAAGCACTCGGCTTAACATGTCTCGAACTCCGAATTGAAGCTCGCACCGAAGCGGTTCGGATGTTGTCTAAAATCTTCTTCGAAGATCTCGTCCGAGCGGTAGTCCATCCATCGTCGCTGCATAGGGATCTATCTGGATGACGGGACGGGCTGAGATAACATCGACTGAACCTCCTTTCTGGGGTTCCTTCATGTACTCCTTCGGGATTGTTATATTTCCTTTCCGAAGGTTGTCGTCGAGCCAACTTTTCGAAGGTAATGCAGTCTTTCTATCTCGTGCCCAAGCATCCGATGGTAGGGGCAAAAGTCGGGATCACCTTTCTTGTTGACTTCCTCCGGTCTTTCGGGCTCGGCAACTGGAAATCCGGAGTTTTCATTAAGCTACGGAACATCTTCGGCATCGCTTCATTTTTGAACGGATATTCTCTCGCTCGAAGCTCCTCAATGTACGTTGCGGACGAGACGGTTGTTCATACCGCGGAGACGACCGATAGCCGGACCGGGTTGCCGGTAATTTTGTCGTGGTTGCCGCGCCGTTCTGCGTGGTATTTCAGACGGCTGTTCGCCTTTGTCAACCGCCGCAACGACCCCGCATTTCTTTTCGAAAGTCTTCACCGCTTCTCGCTCGTCCGTCTTGTCGCAAAACTTAATTGCTTCGCCTCTTCTTGCAAGCTTCCGCCTTGCTTAACAACTTCTCAAAAGTCTTAATAAGTGAATCCCTCGAGGAGAAGTGCTATCGGCCGTGAATGCTTTTAAGCAAGATGCCGACCGCATGTTGTTCTCGCAGTCGTGGTTCACACTTCATGCTTAAATTTCTCCATCGAAGTATGTAATCCACCAAAGTTTCATTCGGCCTTTGTTTCTCTACCACTAAATCACCTATAGTGATGTGGTGCCGAGCTCCGCAAATCGCTTGATGAAGAGGTTCTCTAGCTCCGAGAATGTCTTCACCGAACCATCGGCACCCCGCATACCCGCCGAAGGCGATTCCCGACAGATCGCTAACGAACCGTCGGAAGAGTAGCGCATCGCTCCCGCCGCATTGCAACAACCGGCACGAAAGTGTGCAACATGCCGTCTGGGGTTCCTGGCTCCGTCGAAGGTCTTAAACAGAGGTGGCACGAAGCCTTTCGGTATCGACAGTCGTCGAACTCTTCCGGGTAAGGTCTACCCGTCCGAATGGATGTCCCGTTCTTCGATCGTGCTAAGGCTTCTCGCACCCGCCGCTCTACCAAGTTCTTGATATCCTTTTCGTGGATCATACTTTGTGTTGTATCCTTTTTCAGCCTGGTCATCCCCATCGACGGATGTAATCTCCTTTCCTCCGTCTACGATGTGAATGACTTCCGGGGTGTCTCTCTATGTGGTCGTACTCGACTTCGGAGAGTGGCCGCAGCTATGGCCATCTCTTCCATCCTCTTCGCCATTCGAGCGATCGTGTCGTCCTTTTCCCGAAGCCGTCTCTTCATCGCTCCGGCTCCTCTCTTCGCGGCCGCAGGAGCACCTCGAGAAGCCGATGAAGCTCGTGTCTCAACCATGTTGATTTCTCGCATATTCATTGTCCATGAATTCCGATGAGTCGATCTCATCTCCGAACTTTTCTTCTCTTTCTTTTGCCAACCGTCTGGATGTCGGTTCTCAACTTTTCCATGGCATCTTCTAGCGGAGCTTCGTGTATCTTCGTGGTTGTCATGCGATGGTCGCCGGTCCTTTTTTCACGAGTCCCCTTCATCGCAAGAAGCACTTTCTTCGCATTCCAGCCTCCCCGGCGAGACTTTCTTTCTCGGCCGTCGTTTCAATCTCAATCGCCCCGTAGTGGGACGCCACACCATCCTTCTAGCAGCAGAAGGTCTCAGGACCGCATGGTCTCATCTGCCAAATGCCGGAAGGTGGTATCCTCCCTAATCCGTAACCCCGATACTACGACAAAGTGGCTAGCCTTCATTCTCTCGCTCGGCTTTTCTATCATGACGGCGGGTTCTACTCGAGGCCCAAGACGGGATTCGACCGGCACCCGTCCTATCCTTCGTAGAATTTCCGACACGGGCGCTTTTCCTTCTTTGCTAGCTTTTCTACCAAAGTTCGCAGTACGAGCAAACGGCGTAGTTCTAGTTCTTTTCGCGGCTATCGTTGTAGTATGCGGGCCGTGGTAATGTGGCAAGCAATCTTTCGAACATTCTCCTCATCCTCTCGCGGCGAGAGGGGATGGAACCCGCTTCCTCCCAAAAGTGGTATGTAGTCGGCAATGGTGTATATTCCGGTACCGTGTATATTCCGGCAACTCCGGAATTTCCTCCAGAAGGCAATCTCAGCAGCCTCCGGCTTCCCCGGCGATCCTTCTATTTCTATTTCTTCTGGGTCTTCGTCAGCCGACGGAATCTTCGAATCGGACCCGATTTCGAAGACGTAAGGTCTTACAGAAGATCCGTACCCTCCACTGCGTAACAGTGCTTATCATAGTTCCGGATTTCTTTCCCTTCGATTCGCGTGGTCGGGGTAGGTGCAGTAAACAACTAGCACCAGATGGGGGTAGTGAGAATAGTCCTCCCGCGGACAAGCAGCATTCTCCTAGTCCGGACCCTTCGCAGGGAGGAAACTCTGGGTCGACCTAAGGTCGAACTCGCGCGTGGTTCCTCGCCCCGATACCTTGTTCGTCGCTGCAAAGAGGGAGACGTCGCTGACCTCGACGTTCGTAGCTCAAATCCTCGTCCAAATCGGATGACCCCATTGTCGGGCAAATTTCATCCTTATGCATGACGAAGTCCAACCCGTTGGTGAAGGAGAAAATCCGCTCGGGGCTTCCATTTCTGCAAGGTAGATTCCGGTTGTCGTCCTAAGTTATGCTTCTTTTCTTCAGACGAAAAGAAAGGAATCGAAAAGAGTCCGAACTCATTCTTTGTTCATGTATTTATAAAAAAGAATCATTTGTTAAAAGAATCACTTATTAGAGGGTTTGTTTATTTAGAACTGAACGTTCAAAGGTGTAGAGAAGGTAAGGAATCCGATTCAGTGAAAGGAAAAGAAAGTCTTAAGCAAGACTTCCCGACTCGAAGGATCACTCCTAAACTAACACCTATCGGGGTCCACCCCACCTCGTAAATGAGGTAAAAGGATCTCGGAACCTCTCTCGCTTAGGGGTGTCTAAACAAAGGGCTCCTAAATCCGAGAGAATGTTGGCTATACTTGTTCAAGATAGAAATGAACATAGTATTCCAACGGAAAGAAGGTAGTTCGATCCATTAGTGACATGGATACACTACCGATTTTTGAAAGCGTAATTATTTCGATTATAATGGAGAGAGGAATTTTCCCACGTGAGTCGCCGTAAGTCTGTCGCATATTTTTAGGTCGTGTTTTATTTTGAAAGGTGGTCGCCTAACGTAAGTTGTCGGCGAATTTAAATTTTAAATTTAATTTAAATATAATATAATTTAGAAAGTAGTATTTGATTTTGAAAATAATTTTTAAATTCAAAGTTTTAAGATATGAGATTAAACCGATCTCACATCCCAAATAGTTTATATAAACGAGCACCGCACCACAAACCGTGTATCTATCCCTAAGGATAGACACACCGCTCGATGATGGGGCTCGATTAAATAAACTAGAAGATTTGTGACATCCGTTCGTCCGCGAACCAATTTTATAAGCCGACAAATTCCCCGCTTAATATGAAAGCATTAAACAGGTTTATATTACTCCGGTTCTTTAAAATTCCCTATAAGGGCAAGCCCCTATAGTTAATTACATCTTAAGTGACGGAATCACCTAAGAAAACTCTCGATAATAATCAATAATTCTCGCTCTCAAGAATTTCAAAGTTTAAGGTTTTCAAAGATCGAATTTTGGAATTTCAATAGGGAATGGATCAAATTTTGGAACATTTTGTTTTGTGAATCCAAAGGAAGAAAGGTAGGAGAAATCACCGATTCGAAGTGAACTTCGATAATTTCCCGACTATCCTATCGTTCGCTTCGAGTTTAGGAAAGTCCTAATGTTTATTTAGATATTTCAATCTCGCTAATTTTAATTAATTAGTGGCTTATATTTGTATGATAAAATCAAACAAATAAATTCTAGAAGATGCGAGGGTTTATTGTCGTATCGGACGACTACCTCGAATCCTAAGACCTAGCTAGGGCTTAATTTGCAATGCAAATGCCTAACGAAGAGTCGAGGATTTATGTCGCACTAGTGCAAGCTACCTCGAAGTCCTATGGCTTCGTTGTTTAATTCTAAGAAAGTTTTGTCAAGTAGACTCAAGTTTTGCCGACGACGATGGCCGTGCCGCCCACCATGCTCCAAGCTCCTTGTCGTTGCAGGTTTAGTTTTAGAAATCATAAATCGAGAGATGAGAAAAGTGTTTTGGTTTAGAGAAGATCTTAATTTCCAAGTGTTTTTTATGTTTTAATTAAAACAAATCTTAAAGTTGATTATAACGACACCTGTTAAGATCCCACTGTTCCATCCTTCCGCATCATTATTTTTATCGCATTCACTTAGTCCGTATGAATTCGCTAAACTCAACCGAATGAGTTCCACACTTTCATTTAGACCGCTGGAAATCCCGTTAGCAACACGTAGGTTACATCATCCGAGGTATTCCCGATCATCCAACAGACGTTTTAATTTAGTTGTAATCGTAGTTTTGTGTTCTCGTTTGTGATTAAATTTCGAGTTGTTTTATATTTTGAAATGTCGTGGCGGTGAATTTTATCTCGCAATGACTTTTAACTTAGTTTTGGTTTCAGCTTAGGGACTATCCTAAAGGTGTGGGTTTTCATGCAACAGTTGTTTTATCATGCAAGAAAAATAAATGCATTTGCATAATAAAGTAAATCGCAAGAAAGTAAATTGCAAGAAAGTAAATTGCAATAAAATAAAAGCGTACCCTGAGGGTCTTCCCGTCATCCCAAGCCGCACTTAAAACACAATTAGAATATTTAAGCAAGTTCCTGAGTAAAGCTAAGGGAAGGGTTATGGTTTTCTACCAAATTCCTAATCCTATAGCCTAGTCATCTCCTATGACGTCTAGGTTCTTCGTGTTTTGTTTGAGGACGATTTTCTTCATCAAAGCACAATTAAGTTCAATTGTTCTTATAAATATCCTATCATATCGAGGAAGTGCTTAAGAAGAATCTTAAACATCTTTTCAATATTTCTAGGATTGTTTTAAGTCCAAATGAATTTAATTAAATAAATGAATCAATCGTCCGAGGTTTTCAAGTTTTGTTAACTCGCTTCAATGAACTGAGACATTCGAATATCCTATGAGTGAGAGTAACACTTCATTTAATGTTCCATTTAGGAGTTATAATAATCAAAGCTTTCAAGGGTAAATTAGTATTCAAATGATTTGATTTAAGTTAAAGAGTTTAAATTTGGAATAGTTGTTCAAGTTGTTTTATATTTAATTTCTTTTATGTCTTAGGTGATGTTATATTTAATTCAATTTAATTTAATTGAGTTTTAATTTAATTTAACATAGTTCAATTTAATTTGATTTGATGTTTAATTAATTTGATTCGATTTAACTTTAATTTAATTATTTAATTTAATTTAATTTAATTTAATTATTTAATTTAATTTAATTTAATTATTTAATTTAATTTAATTTAATTTTAATTTAATTTAATTTAATTTAATTTAATTTAATTTAATTTAATTTAATTTAATTTAATTTTTAATTTAATTTAATTTAATTTAATTTTAATTTAATTTAATTTAATTTAATTATTTAATTTAATTTTAATTTAATTTAATTTAATTTAATTTAATTTAATTTAATTTTAATTTAATTTATTTTAATGAGTTTAATAATAATTTTAGATTTAATATATTAAGTCTTTTAATATTTTAAATTCGAGTTATCATTTTAATTAAGAATTGAGTATTAATTGATATAATTAGTTTAGGGATTTTTAAATTAAAGAATAAATCTCTTCCTAATAAATATCCCTTATTTTAATAATTCCAATTTTATTATTCTTCCAAATTTAATCTATTATTTAATTAAAGTTTAATCATTTTAAAATTGTTTAATGGGTTTCTACCCTTTAATTATTTAAATTTCAATCATCCAAATCAGATTAAGATCAAATATTTTACTTGTTGATTTTTTATTAAACCTAAAGTTTTAATTAAGGGTTAAAAGTTTAATTACCATTTTACTCCTTTAAGCTTAATAATTTCATAACTCACTAAATTGAACTCAAATGAACTTGAAATTTTTATGTGACTTCACTCATATGTCAATAAAGACATGAGAGGAGAAAATGTGATTTTTCTCGTATTTAATTTATTTATATAATTATTTTTGGTGGAAAATAGAGATTTTCAAGGAAAATTTGATAACATGACCAAAGGAAAGTTTCTGTCCTTAAGAAAATTAGGGGACATTCCTAATGACCAGAG
Source organism: Papilionanthe hookeriana x Papilionanthe teres (assembly GCA_022702705.1). Classification (NCBI taxonomy): domain Eukaryota; kingdom Viridiplantae; phylum Streptophyta; class Magnoliopsida; order Asparagales; family Orchidaceae; genus Papilionanthe; species Papilionanthe hookeriana x Papilionanthe teres. The sequence goes on along the minus strand of JAKZJZ010000102.1, from coordinate 47,188 downwards.
AAGCACTTGGACCAATTTTGGTGATTTTTTTGAATTATATTATTTTTATTATAATTATTTTGAGTTTTGGAGTGTTAATTAATTTAAAAATAAAATAAATGTTGAAAAATGGATTTTATATTTTTCAAAAATCTCTCTGATATCAAGGAAACCAGAGAAACAAATTTTGCAATTTTCTGATTTTTCTATGATTTATTATAATTATTTTAGTGAAAATGCTAGAAAATACATTTTTTTAATTTTAAAATTACCTTAAGGCTTTAAAATTCAATATCTCACTAAATAGACCTAGGAAAAATGTGGGATTTGTTCCTAAGTGATTAAAATTCAAAATGTGACATTTTGGTGAATTTTATTATTTTTGTGATTTTTATTATTTTTTAATTATTAAAAATATTAAAATATTATTAAAAATCAACTTTTTAGAAAATTGAAATTTTAATTTTCTTAGATTCCCCTGATATCAGAGAGGCTCCAAAACCAATTTGGTGAATTTTTAAAAAGTATTTTAAAAGTTATGAATTTTTAAAGTTTAAAATGGCTAAGCGACTTAATCAACCCAATTAGTGGGGCTAACCAAGTCCAATCGACCTCAAATTTTTATGGTGGATTCCTCTGATCCTAAAGGTCAGTGGAGAATTGATTTCAAGTCAATTTGATGCCTGGTTAACTCTAATTAATTAAAGACCTATTTTGGGTGTTTAAGCCAATTAGGGTTGTTTTGAATGAACTAAGTCAAAACCTATTTTTCCTAGAGTTCTCCGGTCATAAGGAACATCACCAAATTTTCCTAGAATTTATTTCACAACATGCTAATTTATTGGAATTAAAATACTCAAAACAAGCAACATGCATTTGAAAAATAAATAACTTTTCATAGTAGATGGCCTCCGACTTCGGAAAATTCAGTGAATGTTCCCAAGTTCAGAGGCTTCAAAAGCCCTATGGTCTCATGCCATGGTGAATTGTATACATGCATGGAGAATTAAATGTATGCAGAGAGTAAATAAATTATAAAAAATAAAATACTTGATGAAATTAAATGATTTCTTTTCCACATTATTCTCCTCTCGTTCACCGAGCAAGAGGGTATTTTTATTTTATTTTTCTGATTTTTCTACACAAAGATATGGATTTTTAAGTTTAGGAATTAAATAAATACAGAAAATACCCTAATTTTCTATTTATCCACGCGGCGCCGCCGCAACCTCTCAGCCTCCGAAAGGCCACGCGTCGCGCTCCCATTCGACGCCGCCACTCGAGTCGCCAGCCCGGGCCCCGCGGTTCTCGCACCGTTTCCCGGTCCGACGCCATCTGAGCCGTTCGTCCGCGCGTGTATCGAATGGACGGCATCCGTTCATCGTCCCCAAGTGTTCTCACCCGAGAGCCGTCCACACTAAATCCCTAAGATCTCACTCGATTCTCAATGGATTTTTACGTTCTTATACTCTATGGATTCGTCTCAAGAGACGAACACATCTATACTAGCTAACATGCATCGAAACTAAGGCATTTGAAATAGAGAATCTCCGTAGCTCCGGGATGAAGAGTTAACTCATACCTTGGCTCGCAGAAGTGTGGCTTCAATCCGAGAGTTGTCGCACCTTCGATCGGGTCCCGCAAGCTCCGCATGAAGTCTCCCGGTCCGGTGAATCGTCCGGATATGATTTCGACCAAGCCCGATCACAAAGCTCGGAGGCCGGAGCAACCGGGTGGCCTCGGAGATGGGGCTTTTGATGGTGGACACCTTCCCTCGGTCCGGTGAAGGTGTAGAGCCAATCAATTTGGGAATTGGCTCACCGTGGAGAAGTGTCCCGGTTTGCGGCGTGAATTTCAACTCGAAATCGAGCTCACGTAGGAGAAATGGCAGGGGAATTTCACTCGGGATCAAGTGCTCTAAGGGTGGAGAAGGGTCCGGAACAATTTTGCGTAGTTTTGGCAAGGTTTATGCTTCAGCTCTCTCTCATGGCCGAGAGGGGTGGAGTTTGAATCAGAGAGGGCGGAGGCCTCCCGTGGGAGTTAGGGCTCGGATCACCTGCTCGGTGAGGAGAAGATCAGCCCATGGTGACCACTAGGGATGGGGCAACTCAAGCAAGTGAGAATTTCAATGTCGGCTCACATGCGAGCTCTCGGCCATGGTGTTTTCCCGGCGGCCCGGTGGCCGGCCGGCTGTGCATGGTCACCATCTTGGTCGTGGGTCGTATCTGAGGTTTAGTGCAGTCAATCGGCATGTGACATGTGTAAAGGCTTCGATTCAAAGTGGAATGGGGCATGGCTAAATTTGAACTCTAAATGGGTCAACCCACCCATTCTGGGCTAGGTGCACCACCCAAGGCCTCGGTTTTGAGCCGAGGGAAAAGTGATTTGGCTCAGCATAATCGAAGGAGTCAAGTCACCATCCAAGCATAATTGGAGCTTAAGCATGGTTTAGTGGAATCATGCTAAGTGGTTAATCACCTTTAGGAATTAAGGAAAGAGCCTCCTCCTTTTGCCCAAAATGGCATGGTGACATGTAAAGAGGCTCTCATGGCTTGCATATGGCTCGTGCATGGCTCCATGGCTCCATTTGCTCGGGAAAAGGTTTCGTCAATTTCATAAAAAAGGATTTTAAGAATTTTGGATAATTTGGTGGAAATTTGGATGAAGCTTCATTTAGAATTATTTGATGATTGATTTTAGGACTTAGGGATGATTTTAATTGAAATGTATGATGAAGGGAAATGTCATATGGGCTTTGGAAGAATTTTGGGCTTTTGAATTTGAAGGAAATGGCTTTTAAGAATGGTTTAAGGGAAGTGGGCCTTTAAGTTTAAGAATGTGTTCATGGATGGAAATTTTGTAGAAGTTTGGGCCAAATAGTTGTTGGGTTTAGCTCATGGATGTAGGTCCATGTAGTGATTGTGAAACAAATTGGGGGTAATTTGGATTTGAATTGAGTGTTAGAATTTTGGGAGTGTTTCAAGAGGTTTGGCTTTGTCAGGTCAATGAATTGGGCCTATTTGGGCTAGATTGGGTTTTCGAGTGGGACTTGGGTCTCAAATTTTGGGCAAATCATGTTAGTGTTTTGTTTATGGGAATGTTAAGGAAGGTTTAGAAAAGATTTGAGGTTAATTGGAGTTGAATTGGGTTAGTTTGGGTTAAGCTCGGGTCATGGGTCCAAATTCGGCTTTAAGGCCAAAAGTGAGATCGATCCAAATGTCAATCAAATTGGACTTGGATTTGGTCTAAATTGGTATTGGGAATGTTGAATTGAAGTTTAGAATTGAATTGGACCAAAATTGGGGTCAATTGGGTAGGTTTGGTTCGACATCGGGTTCACTTTGGGTTAAAATGAGTCAATTTGGGGGTTTTGACAAAAGTAGGGTAAATTGACAAAATTGGCCCATGGTGTAGTTGGACAAAATGAAATTGGGAATATTTGGGATTTTCTGGAATTTTCTGGGAATTTTCTGAATTTTTGGATTTTTAGGCCAAGAAGGGTATTTTGGGTATTCGGAGGGTATCGGGAGGTATTTTTGGAATCTTTGGTATTTTTGGGTATGGATGATCAATTTGAGTGATGTGGAGATGTTTGGGATTGATTTTGGAAAATTTTGGGTAATTTGGAAATTTTGCAAAAATTCGGTAATTTCAGTGGTTTTGGGTAGTTTAAGAGTGTAGAGGTCCCTGGGTCAAAAATCGAAAATTTGGGAAATCGAAGATCGGGTGAATCTAGGTGGAAAGAAATCATTTTGGTTGAGCCATGAAGCCATTTCAAGCCCATATGAGCCATGAAAGGACTCATTCGAGGCATTCACTATGTTGTTCCTAACCCTCTTACCAAGGGCTTAGTGGGTTAAGGACCATCCATGTGAATCACCCACATGAGTCGGAGGTTAAGTTGGGTATGGGTGTGGTTTTAGGAAGTGTGTGGAAATGTAGTGTGTAAGTGTAGTGTAAGTCAGCCCCTTCACCGTACCAGTGCCACCTGTAAGGGCTCCTAAGGCCAAAGAGTCCCATAAGAACTCATCCTTTAAACTTCCACATTCGATTTCAACCCTCTAGGTGATTAGGGGTCTATAGTCAAGTTTGTGGAGTTTGGCAGGAGTTTAGAAGTGGTTTGAATTTCTAAAAGGCGGGTCCCAATTCTAGTCCTCTAAGATAGTCAAAGGAAAAGCCTAAGGCTAGATCCTAAGCACTAAAAAGAAGAAGGGAAGACCTCATCAAAAATGAGGTCAACAAATGGACCCCCAATAGTGTGTGGTGAGCCGACGGAGCACACCGCGCGTATCGGTGCCGACCGAAGCGATCAACAAAACCAACACAGAATGTCCAAGTGACGAACTTAGACGAAGCAGAAGAGTTTCCGCCGGGGAGTGTCAAGTATATCTCTCGGAACCGGAGATTCTCGAACTCTCGCCGGGAAAGGAAAAGGAGGTGAATCCCAAATCACATGATCTCGGGGAATTTCGATTTAGATTTTATTTTGTTTCAATTTATGTTTTGATGTGTGAGTTTAAATTTTAGTTCGGAGTTTCAATTTAGATCAAGTTTGTCAAAATTAATTCGAAGGATTCGATTCGAAATGAAAATTGGATTTCGAGGTTTTAGATGTAACATCTCCAACCTCGAAAGAAAATCGAATCGATTAGATTGAATCGTTGCAATGAGAAGATATCTCGCAGCAAAGCGGTGTTGGATGTAAAATCCTTAACCTCAAGAGTTCGATTTTGATGTATTTCATCGCGATAGGGAAAGAATCCTAAAGCAATGCAGTCTGATGTAAAATCCTTAACCCCGGAATTCGATTTGATGTATTTCAAAGGCAATAGGAAAGAATCCTAGCAAGGCAGCTTGGATGTAAAATCCTCGACCCAAAAGTTCGAATTTGATGTATTTCAAAGGTAACAGGAAAGAATCCTAAAGCAAATGCAGTTCTGGATGTAAAATCCTCGACCCAAAAGTGTTTCGAATTTCGATGTACAGAATAGTATCCTAAAAGGCAATCGATGTAAAACCTCGAAAAGTTCAATTCGATTTCAAAGCACAGAAAAGAACCTAAAGCAGCTTCTGATGTAAAATCCTCGACCCAAAAGGTTCGAATTTGATGTATTTCGCAGGCAACAGAAAAGAATCCTAAAGCAAGGCAGTACTTGATGTAAAATCCTCGACCCAAAAGTTTGAATTTGATGTATTTCAAGGCAACAGAAAAGAATCCTAAAGCAAAGGGCATTCTGATGTAAAATCCTCGACCCAAAAGGTTCGAATTTCGATGTATTTCAAAGGCAACAGAAAAGAATCCTGAGTCAAAGTGATAGTCCTCGGATGTAAAATCCTCGACCCAAAAGTTCTGAATTTGATGTATTTCACAGGCAATAGAAAAGAATCCTAAAAGAAGGCAATCTTGATGTAAAATCCTCGACCCAAAAGGTTCGAATTTGATGTATTTCAAAGGCAATAGGAAAAGAATCCTAAAGCAAAGGTAGCCTTGATGTAAAATCCTCGACCCAAAAGGTTTGAATTTGATGTATTTCAAAGGCAACAGAAAAGAATCCTAAAGCAAAGGTAACTTCGATGTAAAATCCTCGACCCAAAAGGTTCGAATTTGATGTATTTCAAAGGCAACAGAAAAGAATCCTAGCAAAGGCAGTCTTGGATGTAAAATCCTCGACCCAAAAGAGTTTGAATTTGATGTATTTCAAGGCAATAGAAAAGAATCCTAAAGCAAAGGCAACTTGGATGTAAAATCCTCGACCCAAAAGGTTTGAATTTCGATGATTTCGATCGAGATCTGAAATCTGGATTTGAAGATTCTGATTCGAAATTTGAAGATTGAAATTTGAAATTTGATCGAGATTCGAATCTGAAATTTGATTCGAGATTTGATTTGAGATTTGGAAAGATCAAGTTTGAAACTTGATCGAGATTGGATTTGAAATTCGATTGAGAATTTGATTCGAGATTTGAAATAGATTGAAATTTGATTCTGAATTTGGAAAGATTCGAATTTGAAATTTGACTTCGAAATTTCGAAGGATGGAATTTGAGATTTGTGTTGATTTCGTTTATCTTTTAATGGTTCAAATTTTATTTTATCGTTTATTTAATGTTCATGTGAATTTGGTGTTTGTCATTTTTCAGATTTTTTTTTTTAGAAAGTTTTCTTTTATTCTTTTTTTTTGTTTTATTTCTTTCTCGTTCTTTGTTCGAAGTTCATTTAACTTTAATGGCGTTTCCCAATCAATTTGCACAAAAGAGGTGAAGGCCAAAAACGCGACATGGTCACTTTCATTCCAATCATGTCGAAAATACGTCGTACAACTCGATCTCGGAATATATTTCATACAATCCATGTAGACTCAAAACGGATCGTGTATGATCTTGTTGATCCATCAAAAGAATCATCCGTCAAAAATCCATGTCCGAATAAGTGAGGTACATGGTCAATAACATCACCTTCCAAGCCATCCTCGGCAAGGATGCCTACTGGATGTACGTCGGAGGTGTGATATTTCCCATGTAACTCACAACTCGTAAGGCCGGAGGTTCTCTAGCTCCGGATCCGGTCGGAAATGGTAAGGTATTTTGCCGTCGTCCATCCTCCCGAAAGTAACCGAGATTCGCTCCACTCGGCACCCCGGTATGCAATGCTTTGCGATATCTCGCTCCGTTACCTCGCAGCATCATGACGGAACCCACCGGTAAAGGTATCTTTACCGGCCCTCGGAACTCACTCCGGCCTCGCTATCCGGAGGTCGATCCGAACATGATGTTGCACTCATTCAAGAAAGAGACCGTGCGTAAAGGTCCGACGAAGTCGTGGTGATCAATATGTGGGGGTATGCAATACCCCGTTTGTAGATGTTGATAATGCAACTATCGGGTATGCAATCCGTCGGCAAGCACTCTCCATGTTATCAATCTTTTTACCATTCTCTCGATAACTAATGGCATCGGATCTACTCGCCCATGACGGAGTATTCCCGTGGTTTCCCTTCCCGTCTTCAAGAAAGTTGTAGCAAGATCCGCATCGTATCGTGATTCTTCCTTTCCCCGGCATCCATCTCCGGGTTCCGAGTATGTGTTTTCCTCAGCGGCCTCGCTCGGCCCATTCTTTTCGTATCCCGGATACAATCCACGATTTGTCGTTGTTCATACTCCGAGAATACGTCTGTGTGTAGCTCGAGGCCTTCTAAGATGTTGATTCTTCTTCCTTTAATTCTCTCGAAGTATTCGAAAGTTTTCTTTTCAACATTCTCGCATCCTCTCCACTCGTATTCCGAATGATCCGCGATGGCGAGGCCTCGCGACATATCGTGGGATATATGGTTCAATCCCTTCACGTTCCCCCGCATACCTCGGCTCCTCGTGGATGATGTCCGTCGGACATCCCCCGGGTTGCTTCGCAACAAGGTCATGCACCGCCGGTGGTTCTATCCCGTGGCGTGGCAGCCTTCTTTCTTCCGATCTTCCGGAGATTTCCCCGGTTCTTTCCGTTATTCTAGGAGCCGGCCTCCTTTCTTCAGTGTTCCCGGTGAACCGTGTCCTCGAAGTGTATGTGCCGGCATTAGCAACTGTCTCGTCGCGCCGGTCCGCAGCCTAGTTTTGTTAACATCTTACTGATACGGCGATTCTTATTTCTTCGTTGCGCGGCCGCGAGAGTAGCTCTCCGCACTTCGAATCTCCGCGGCGCGGCGCCGACAAGCCCGCCCTCCGCCGTAGTGACTACGCGACTTCATTTTCTTGTCTTCTTCGTGTTTGCCTTTCTTTCTCGTTGTTGGATCGGTGGCTTGGGCCACCCACTTTCATCACCGCTCCGCCCGGCAGCTCTTCTCGGCTAACCGGGACCCGCCACTTTCCTCGTATCGTAGGCTCCGCTCGGTGCGAAATCCGAGTCAATCTCGATTATCGCTCCATCTTTCACCCTCTTTCATCGAGTGCAAGGCTTACGCCATTCTTAAAGTTCAAGACCAACCGCCCGTTCGACATTTCCCCGCGAAAAGACAAGGAAAAGGATCGTGGTCGTACTAAGAACAAGAACATTAAGAAAATGTTTATTAAAGATACATTTTTTATTATTCTTATATTTTGAAATTTAACAGAATGAAGTAGATAAGATGAGGGAAGAGATTTTGATTTGAAAAAGAAAACAAGGAAAACTTAATTATCATGATTTTATTTATCTTAGCACATTTTATTATTTTTGAGTTCTGACTCAATCATAAGTAATTACTTTCACCCGTGTTTCTTAGGGATGAAGAATTCATTCCTTCGAAACATCGGTAGCGTAATATTTTTTCAAGTATCGTCCGTTGATCGGAAGCATATGTCGTTCTCCCCGGCAATTCACTAGCCGGTAGGAACCTCCCGAGTATACCGCTTCAACCACAAACGGTCCTTCCCAAGTGGGTTCAAATTTTCCTCCCATCTCGCGTGTGCAAGAATAGGTCTCTCGAGAACGAGAACTAAGTCACCAACTTTCAAGGTTCTCGCGGACTCGCCTTGTCATGGGCTCGAACCATCTTAGCTTGGCATAGTTCTAAATCTCCGTTGCGCTGCAAGTCTTTTCCTTCCAAGCTTTCTAATTCTTCGAGTCGTAGTCCGGCGTTTTCTTCGTCGTGATCTTGTTTGCAACCGCAATTCCGAGTGAAGGAAGCCGAACCTCTAAAGGTAACACTCGCTTCGACCCATACACCGCAGCGTAAGGTGTAGCTTCGAGTAGGAGTTCGAAGGTCGTCCGAGAGCTCCATAAGGCTTCTAACAATTTCTCGTGCCAATTTCTCTTATTATCGTCCATGGTTTTCTTTAAGATTCGAACGAGAGTTTTATTAAAAGCCTCGCCGAGACCGTTTGCTCTCGGGTAGTAAATTGTCGAGTATCGCCAGCCGATTCCGTGTCTCCCGACAAAATCGTCGATTTGTGTGCTTCCGAATGCCGACCCATTATCCGAGATGATCCCGCGCGGCACTCCGAAACGGCAGACAACTCGGTTCTCGAAAACCGTAAGCACGTGGTGTGCTTTCACTTCTCTAAGCGGAACCGCCTCGCCCACTCGGAAAAGTAATCCGTAGCCGCAAGAATGAAACGATGTCCTTTCGAAGATGGTGGTTCTATCGGACCCACTATATCCGTGCCCCAACATTCAAACGGCCACGACGCAATTGTCGGTGTAGCACATTCGGAGGTTGGTGTAGAACCACTCCGTGCACTCGGCATTGGTGACGCCTTCGGCGATTTTCATGCAGCTGGCCATCATCGAGGGCCGCAGTACCCTAGTCTTTTAATTTTCATCTTCATTTTCGACCCGACCGGTGAGCGCCACGCAGTCCCGAATGCACCTCTTTAACAATTTCACGGCCTCGGACCCGCTTAGGCACCTTAGCCACATTCGATCAAAAGACCTTCTCGTATAATGTGTTGTTTATTAATGCGTAAGACGTAGTTCTTTTCGATCCGATGGGCCAGCCGACCTATCGTCCGGTAGCTTTCCCGTTCGCAGTGTAGTTCATCAACGGCCGTCGCCAATCTTCCGTGTTTTCCGTCACCGCCGCAACCGATTCTTTTTCTTTTCCGATTTGTGTATCATGTCTATGTCAAGCCGCGATAGACTCCGACGTCCGTGAACCGACACTTCCATCGATTCATCTTGCAAACAGCAAATTCTTTTGCGAGACTGGCTAAAGCATCTGCTAAAGCATTCTCTTTTCTAGGAATTTTGTAGATCGTCACATTTGGAATCTGTTCCAACAACCGTATGGCATACCGGAAGTATTGTTCGAGTCTTCGTTTAAAAATTCCGTATTGTCCGGCGATCCGTCGAATGATTAACCGTGAATCCCCGTAGATGTCGATGTCCGTTATCCCCATTCGAATAGCTAATTCCAATCCCGTTATGAGGGCTTCGTATTCCGCTTCGTTGTTCGTACACCGGCTCGTCAAGTGGTAGGAGTATCTTAACATCCCCCGCTCCGTGTTATAAAGATTAGCCCGATTCCCGCCTTACCGGCACTATCACTTGCGATTCTTCGTCTTTGTGTGCCGAAGATGCTCCGTCGAAATACAATTCCCAACGTCGATCATCGTGGTCTTCTAGGTTCATTATTTGTTCATCCGGCAGATCGTCATCGAGAGGAGATTCGGCCGGCAAAGGGTGTGCCGCGAGGAAGTCCGCTAAGACTCGTCCCTTTACACGACGCTGAGGCACGAAAGTTATATCGAATTGCAATAATATCATCGACCATCCGGCAAGTCCGCTCGAAAAGTGTCGGACGAGTCATCAAGTATCGCAATGGATTAAACTTCGAGATCAAGTCGACCTTATGAGAAAGCATGTAGTGCCCGAGCTTTCGAGCGGCGAAGATCGTGGCCAAACAATGCTTTTCAATTGCGGGATACCTTACTTCCGTCGGAAGTAAACGACGGCTTAAGTAGTAAAGAGCATTTTCTTTACCCTCATCATCGACTCCTGCCAACATGGCTCCGAGAGAGTCGTCTAGAGCCGCGGTGTAAAGTATCGCGGCCTACTCCGAGATCGGGGCCGCTAAGACAGAGGTGTCATTAAATATTGTTTAATGTCTTCGAAGGCCTTCTCGGCATTTCTCTTCCCAAATAAATTCGGCGTCCTTTTTAACTAGTGCCGAGAAAGGCCGACACCTACCCGACATGTTCGAGATAAAGCGTCGAAGATATGCCAGCCTTCCCTCGAAAAGATCGTAGTTGTTTTAAGGTTTTGGGAGGCGGCATTTCTAAGATGAGCTTTAATCTTCTCCGGTCGATTTCAATTCCACGATGTCTGACAACGAATCCTAAGAATTTCCTGAGGTGACGCCGAAGGCGCATTTTAAGGGATTCATCTTAAGGTTAAATTGTCTTAATCGTTCGAAAACAATTCTCAAATCATACATGTGGTTTTCCTTTACTTTGCTTTCGATGACGACATCGTCCACGTAAGCACTCGACTCGATCATGGATGAGATCATCAAAAATTCTTGTCATTGCTCTTCGGTAAGTCAGCTCCCGCGTTCTTCGACTCCGAATGGCATCACCGTGTAAGCAAAATACTCCGATCGGCGTTCCGAATGCCGTAAGCTTTTCATCTTCTCGGGAGCCATTTTTATCCGGTTGTATCCCGAAGATCCATCCATGAATGAGAATATTTCATGTGTCGAAGCAATATCGATCATCAGCTTCTGGAATCGCAGAGGGAATTCATCTTTTGGACATGCCTCGTTTAAATCTCTCGAAGTCCACACAAATTCCGATCCGACCATTCTTCTTCGATCGGCACCACATCAGCTAACCAAGCTCGGGTATTGTTCTTCACGGACAAATTTAGCGTCTATTAGCTTTTTAACTTCGGCTATGACTTGTTGTTCGATTTCCAGTACGCATTCTTCTCGGGACCTTGTCCGACCGGAACGTAGTAGATCCACTCCTAGCTTACTGGACCGCAACCTCTCGGGGCTAATCCCGGCATTTCATCGTAGCTCCAAGCAAAACAAGTCTTTAAATTCCATTAATAACTCGATTATTTCTTCGGAGTCTTCTTTATCGAGTAAGGAGCTAACAAAGGTAGGTCTAGGCTCTTCGCTAGTACCTAAGTTAACTTCCGTTAACTCATCTATCGTGGATTTAATTTCTTCTTCGAATTCCGTGGAGCGTCTCCAATTTGTAAATCTTCGAGTTCGTCCGTAGTTTCCATGCAGCTTTCATCGGATTTGCAAGTGACAACCAAGCAAAATTCAGCATCGTCAACCGACCCTACCGTGCCGAATCCGAGTCCATACTTTCGAATCGGGAGGACGGCCGAGTTATTCCATAACTTTTCAAAATGTTGTGATCGGCTCGTCCATTGTCGAGGTAAGAAACCACGTTGAATTAAATTTTGAACACAGTGAGAGTACCACTCAAAAGGTAATTCCATTAATTCCGATGAAGTGACATCTTCGAATTGTACATTATTTTCAGCTTTGGAGGAAGAAGCACCACGGTAGAATTCTGATCGGCTCAGCACCGTCACTACGTACCCTTCGACCTCCATACCCTCGATCTTATTAGAATGGATCGGAGTTAGGGTCATAGTATGTACGTAGTGGTTAATCTTCTCGTACATCGATTTGTATTCTTCGTTCTTTTCATCTTCGAGGAGATCTTGTATTGCGGCTTCTTTCGACTTATTGTTGCCGCTTCTTGCTCGATTTCTTTTTCTTCTTCGTAACTATCTTCCCAATCAACATCGATGGCTGGTTTCTTCGTCCAATCGTCCTAGTGTCTCTACCACGGCCTCGTCCCCGCCTCGACCTCTGATGCGAGTTGTGGAGAAACCTTCACCATCTCGCCGAAGGGAGCGGTGAGTGATCGTTGGACTAGAACTTCGTGTTCTTCGTTGTCTCGAACTTTCTTGCTTCATTTGTTACGGTATCTCCGGAGAAGATCGTTTTCTTGGCGGTGCATAATAAGCCGCATCTTCATGGATTCCAATTTCATGTACGGAGAATGGTCGTAAGTCACCTTCGATGCACTCGTTCCCCTCCATCGTAATATTCGATGCACCGGTGCAGAGATGATGGTACCATCCCGTTTTCATGTATCCATGGTCGGCCCAAGAGAGCGTCGAACGACGTTTCGAATCGATTATATGAAATTTCGCGGTTGTCTTTGCTAAATCACCGGTCTTCATCGCAGCGTTATCGACCCGAGGGCTCTTTCTCCTTTCCTGGTCGAATCCTCTTAATAACATTTTGTCGGCCTCGAGCTCACGAGCATCAATTTCCAAGTATGCTAGTGTTCGAAGACTCATTATATCGATTGATGCTCCCGGATCCACCAATACTCCGGAGAGCGTAAACTTCCCAATCTGTAACCGAAATGTACAACTGGCCTGGTCGTGATCCGTCGTCCCAAGCAAGTAGGTCATCGTCCGTGAAGGTAACACCTCGTCGTTCCTTTAACGAGCAAACCTCATCCAAGGAATCTCCGCCATTCGAGCTAAGCAAATTTCCGGATCAAGTAAGGCCTCGATCGAGCTTCTCTCATCTCCTTCGATAAGATGAGAGCATCGTAGATGCTCGGCTCGCCGGTAGTTTCCTAAGATGGGCTAGCACGTCGTAGTCCACTTCGTTCTCCCCGCGTCTCGCTTCTTCTCGAATGGGTATTTCTTCCGCCGGGGTTGGTTCTTCTGAACAACCACCCGCTTTCCTTTGTCTTTTGGACCCATTCTCGGAGGTAGAACTCTTCCACTTCTCAAGCCGACTTCCGTAATTTCTTCCGAATCTAGTGTCGAGTTTGTCGGTGTCTCCTCCCGAATCGGAATGACCGGCTCTTCCGGATTATCTTCAAAATCAAGGCTCTAACTCTATCGTAACCGGAGCTCCTCGAAACTCACGCATAGATCCGTTGCTCGTCGAACTCTCGTAGCCTCCTCGATGGATGCCTTCTTCGTCATTGTGATCGTCGAGATCATGTATGATTCGAGAATTGTCGTTGGTATCGAAATCGACGCCCGATTGTCGCTAGTTACGTAATCGTTAGAAATAGCCAAAACGTAGCCAACGCCATCACCCTTATCATTATATGATCCCACCGAAGTGAGCGCATAATCATACAAAATCGTAGGTTCGAGGGATTTCTCCCCCGAATCGAAACAACTATCCTAGATAAGCAGCCCCTGAGTCTAGCCTTAGGAGTCTCGGTCCCCTCTTCTTCGTCAATTTTCTTCTTCTCTTCGATTGTCTCCCGTCGAGGTGGTTCTTCTATCGCAAGTGATAGCACTCGGCCTAACTGTGTCTCGAACTCGAATCGAAGCTCGCACCGAAGCGGTTCGGATGTTGTCTAAAATCTTCTTCGAAGATCTCGTCCAGTGCGGTAGTCCATCCATCGTCGACTGCATAGGGATCTATCGAATGACGGGATCGGCCGAGATAACATCGACCGAACCTCCTTTCCGGGGTTCCTTCATGTACTCCTTCGGATTGTTATATTTCCTTTCCGAAGGTTGTCGTCGAGCCAACTTTTCAAGGTAATGCAGTCTTTCTATCTTGTGCCCAAGCATCCGATGGTAGGGGCAAAAGTCGGGATCACCTTTCTTGTCGACTTCCTCTCGGTCTTTCGGGCTCCGGCACCGGAAATCCGGAGTTTTCATTAAGCTACGAACATCTTCTGCATCGCTTCATTTTCGAACGGATATTCTCTCGCTCGTAAGCTCCCTCAATGTACGTTGCGGACGAGACGGTTGTTCATACCGCGGAGACGACCGATAGCCGGACCTGGGTTGCCGGTAATTTTGTCGTGGTTGCCGCGGCCGTTCTGGTGGTATTTGCAGACGGCTGTTTCGCTCATCAACCGCCGCAACGACCCCGCATTTCTTTTCGAAAGTCTTCACCGCTTCCGCTTGTCCGTCTTGTCTGCAAAACTTAATTGCTTCGCCTCTTCTTGCAAGCTTCCGGCCTTGCTTAACAACTTCTCAAAAGTCTTAATAAGTGAATCCTCGAGGAGAAGTGCTATCGGCCGTGAATGCTTTTAAGCAAGATGCCGACCGCATGTTGTTCTCAGCTTGTGGTTCACACTTCATGCTTAAATTTCTCCATCGAAGTATGTAATCCACTAGAGTTTCATTCGGCCTTTCGTTTCTCTACCACTAAATCACCTATAGTGATGTGGTGCCGAGCTCCGCAAATCGCTTAATGAAGAGGCTCTCTAGCTCGAGAATGTCTTCACCGTAACCGTCGGCACTTCCGCATACCAGCCGAAGGCGATTCCCGATGCATGACCGCTAACGAACCGTCGGAAGAGTAGCGCATCGCTCCCGCCGCATTGCAACAACCGGCACGAAAGTGTGCAACATGCCGTCGGGGTTCCTGCCCGTCGAAGGTCTTAAACAGAGGTGGTACGAAGCCTTCGGTATCGGGATATCGTCGAACTCTTCCGGTAAGGTCTACCCGTCCGAATGGATGTCCCGTTCTTCGATTGTGCTAAGGCTTCTCGCACTCGCCGTTCTACCAAGTTCTCGATATCCTTTTCGTGGATCATACTTCGTGTTGTATCCTTTTTCACTGGTCATCCCCATCGACGGATGTAATCTCCTTTCCTCCGTCTACGATGTGAATGACTTCGGGGGTGTCTCTCTATGTGGTCGTACTTCGACTTCGGAGAGTGGCCGTAGCTACGGCCATCTCTTCCATCCTCTTCGCCATTCGAGCGATCGTGTCGTCCTTTTCCCGAAGCCGTCTCTTCATCGCTCCGCTCCTCTCTTCGCGGCCGCAGGAGCACCTCGAGAAGCCGATGAAGCTCGTGTCTCAACCATGTTGATTTCTCGCATATTCGTTGTCCATGAATTCCGATGAGTCGATCTCATCTCCGAACTTTTCTTCTCTTTCTTTCGCCAACCGCTCGGATGTCGGTTCTCAACTTTTCCATGGCATCTTCTAGCGGAGCTTTCGTGTATCTTCGTGGTTGTCATGCGATGGTTGCCGGTCCTTTTTTCACGAGTCCCCTTCATCGCAAGAGCACTTTCTTCGCATTCCAGCCTTCCCGGCGAGACTTTCTTTCTGGCCGTCGTTTCAACCTCAATCGCCCCGTAGTGGGACGCCACACCATCCTTCTAGCAGCACAGGTGTCTAGGACCGCATGGTCCATCTGCCAAATGCCGGAAGGTGGTATCCTCCCTAATCCGTAACCCCGATACTACGACAGCGGGCTAGCCTTCATTCTCTCGTCGGCTTTTCTATCATGACGACGGGTTCTACTCGGGGCCCAAGACGGGATTCGACCGGCACCCGCCCTATCCTTCGTAGAATTTCCGACACGGGCAGCTTTTCCTTCCTTGCTAGCTTTTCTACCAAAGTTCGTAGCCGAGCAAACGGCGTAGTTCTAGTTCTTTTCGCGGCTATCGTCGTAGTATGCGGGCCGTGGTAATGTGGCAAAGAATCTTGCGAACATTCTCCTCATCCTCCGCGGCGAGAGGGGATGGAACCCGCTTCCTCCCAAAAGTGGTATGTAGTCGCGCAGGTGTATATTCTGGCAGCGGTGTATATTCCGGCAACTCCGGAATTTCCTCCAGAAGGCAATCTCGCAGTCTCCGGCTTCCCCGGCGATCCTTCTATTTCTATTTCTTCTTCGGGTCTTCGTCAGCCGACGGAATCTTCGAACCGGACCCGATTTCGAAGACGAAGGTCTTACAGAAGATCCGTACCCTCCACGCTAATAGTGCTTATCATAGCTTCCGGATTTCTTTCCCTTCGATTCGCGTAAGTCCGGCAGGTGCGTAAACAACTAGACCAATGGGGGTAGTGAGAATGGTCCTCCCGCGGACAAGCAGATTCTCCTAGTCGGACCCTTGCAGGGAGGAAACCTCGGGTCGACCTAAGGTCGAACTCGCGCGTGGTTCCTCGCCTTCGATACCTTGTTCGTCGCTGCAAAGAGGGAGACGTCGGTGACTTCGACGTTCGTAGTTTTCAAATCCTCGTCCAAATCGGATGACCCCATTGTCGGCAGCTTCATCCCTATGCATGACGAAGTCCAAGTCCATTGCGTGAAGGAGAAAATCCGCTCGGGCTTCCATTTCGCAAGGTAGACTTCGGTCGTCGATCCTAAGTTATGCTTCTTTCTTCAGGACGAAAAGAAAGGAATCGAAAAGAGTCCGAACTCATTCTTTGTTCATGTATTTATAAAAAGAATCATTTGTTAAAAGAATCACTTATTAGAGGGTTTGCTTTATTTAGAACGGAATGTTCAAAGGTGTAGAGAAGGTAAGGAATCCGATTCGAGTCGGAAAGGAAAAGAAAGTCTTAAGCAAGACTTCCCGACTCGAAGGATCACTCCTAAACTAACACCTATCGGGTCCACCCCACCTCGTAAATGAGGTAAAGGATCTCGAACCTCTCTCGTTTAGGGGTGTCTAAACAAATGGCTCCTAAATCCGAGAGAATGTCGGCTATACTTGCTCAAGATGAAATGAACATAGTATTCCAACGGAAAGAAGGGTAGCTCGATCCATTAGTGGACATGGATACACTACCGATTTTTGAAAGCGCACTATTCGATTATAATGGAGAGAGGAATTTTCCTCACGGAGTCGCCGTAAGTTGTCGGCATATTTTTAGGTCGTGTTGTATTTTAAAGAGGGGTCGCCTAACGTGTCAGTTTGGCGAATTTAAATTTTAAATTTAATTTAAATATATATATAATTTAGAAAGTAGTATTTGATTTTGAAAATAATTTTTAAATTTGAAAGTTTTAAGATATGAGATTAAACCGATCTCACATCCCAAATAGCTTATATAAACGAGCACCGCACCACAAACCGTGTATCTATCCCTAAGGATAGACACACCGCTCGATGGTGGGGCTCGATCAAATAAACTAGAAGTTTTGTGACATCCGTTTGGTCTCGCGAACCAATTTTATAAGCCGACAAATTCCCCGCTTAATATGAAAGTATTAAACAGTGGTTTATATTACTCGGGTTCTTTAAAATTCCCTATAAGGGCAAGCCCCTATAGCTTAATTACATCTTAAGTGACGGAATCACCTAAGAAAACTCTCGATAATAATCAATAATTCTCGCTTTCAAGAATTTCAAAGTTTAAGGTTTTCAAAGATCGAATTTTGGAATTTCAATAGTGGAATGGATCAAATTTTGGAACATTTTGTTTTCGTGAATCCAAAGGAAGAAAGGTAGGAGAAATCACCGATTCGAAGTGAACTTCGGTAATTTCCCGACTATCCTATCGTTTGGCTTGAATTTAGGAAAGTCCTAATGTTTATTTAGATATTTCAATCTCGCCAATTTTAATTAATTAGTGGCTTATATTTGTATGATAAAATCAAACAAATAATCTGAAGATGCGAGGGTTTATTGTCGTATCTGACGACTACCTCGGAATCCTAAGACCGATTAGGGCTTAATTTGCAAATGCAAATGCCTAACGAAGAGGTCGAGGATTTATGTCGCACTCAGCAAGCTACCTCGAAGTCCTATGGCTTTGTTATTTAATTCTAAGAAAGTTTTGTCGAAGTAGGCTCAAGTTTTGCCGATGACGATGGCCGTGCCGCCCACCATGCTCCAAGCTCCTTGTTGTCGCAGTAGGTTTAGTTTTAGAAATCATAAATCGTGAGATGAGAAAAGTGTTTTGGTTTAGAGAAATCTTAATTTCCAAGTGTTTTTTATGTTTTAATTAAAACAAATCTTAAAGTCGATTATAACGACACCTGCTAAGATCCCACTGCTCCATCCTTCCGGCATCATTATTTTTATCGGATTCACTTAGTCCCGTATGAATTCGCTAAACTCAACCGAATGAGTTCCACACTTTCATTTAGCACCGTGGAAATCCCGTTAAGAACACGTAGGTTACATCATCCGAGGTATTCCCGATCATCCAACAGACGTTTTAATTTAGTTGTAATCGTAGTTTTGTGTTCGTTTGTGATTAAATTTCGAGTTGTTTTATATTTTGAAATGTTGTGGCAGTGAATTTTATCTCGCAATGACTTTTAACTTAGTTTTGGTTTCAGCTTTAGTGGACTATCCTAAAGGTGCGGGTTTTCATGCAACAGTTGTTTTATCATGCAAGAAAAATAAAGTGCATTCGCAATAAAGTAAATCGTAAGAAAGTAAATCGCAAGAAAGTAAATTGCAATAAAATAAAAGCGTACCCTGAGGGTCTTCCCGTCATCCCAAGCCGCACTTAAAACACAATTAGAATATTTAAGCAAGTTCCTAGGTAAAGCTAAGGGAAAGGTTATGGTTTTCTACCAAATTCCTAATCCTATAGCTAGTCATCTCCTATGACGTCTAGTGTTCTTCGTGTTTTCGTTTCGAGGACGATTTTCTTCATCAAAGAACAATTAAATCCAATTGTTCTTATAAATATCCTATCATATCGAGGAAGTGCTTAAGAAGAATCTTAAACATCTTTTCAATATTTCTAGGATTGTTTTAAGTCCAAATGAATTTAATTATATAAATGAATCAATCGTCCGAGGTTTTCAAGTTTTGTTAACTCGCTCAGATGAACTCAGACATTCGAATATCCTATGAGTGAGGTAACACTTCATTTGATGTTCCATTTAGGAGTTATAATAATCAAAGCTTTCAAGGGTAAATTAGTATTCAAATGATTTGATTTAAGTTAAAGGGTTTAAATTTGAATAGTTGTTCAAGTTGTTTTATATTTAATTTCTTTTATGTCTTAGTGATGTTATATTTAATTCAATTTAATTTAATTCGAGTTTTAATTTAATTTAACTTTAATTTAATTTGATTTGATGTTTAATTAATTTGATTTGATTTAATTTAATTTAATTTAATTTAATTTAATTTAATTTAATTTAATTTAATTTAATTTAATTTAATTTAATTTTAATTTAATTTAATTTAATTTAATTTAATTTAATTTAATTATTTAATTTAATTTAATTTAATTTTAATTTAATTTAATTTAATTTAATTTAATTTAATTTAATTTAATTTAATTTAATTTAATTTAATTTTAATTTAATTTAATTCAATTTAATTTACTTTATTTTTAATTTTAATTGAAATTTTTGAAAGAGTTTAATAATTTAATTAAGTCTTTTAATATTTTAAATTTGAGTTATCATTTTAATTAAGAATTGAGTATTAATGATATAATTAGTTTAGGGATTTTTAAATTAAAGAATAAATCTCTTCCTAATAAATATCCCTTATTTTAATAATTCCAATTTTATTATTCTTCCAAATTTAATCTATTATTTAATTAAAGTTTAATCATTTTAAAATTGTTTAATGAGTTTCTACCCTTTAATTATTTAAATTTCAATCATCCAAATCAGATTAAGATCAAATATTTTACTTGTTGATTTTTTATTAAACCTAAAGTTTTAATTAAGGATTAAAGATTTTAATTACCATTTTACCCTTTAAGCTTAATAATTTCATAACTCACTAAATTGAACTCAAATGAACTTGAAATTTTTATGTGACTTCACTCATATGTCAATAAAGACATGAGAGGAGAAAATGTGATTTTTCTGTATTTAATTTATTTATATAATTATTTTTGGTGGAAAATAGAGATTTTCAAGGAAAATTTGATAACATGACCAAGGGAAAGTTTCTGTCCTTAAGAAAATTAGGGGACATTCCTAATGACCAGAGAAGCACTTGGACCAATTTTGGTGATTTTTTGAATTATATTATTTTTATTATAATTATTTTGAGTTTTGGAGTGTTAATTAATTTAAAAATAAAATAAATGTTGAAAAATGGATTTTATATTTTTCAAAAATCTCTCTGATATCAAGGAAACCAGAGAAACAAATTTTGCAATTTTCTGATTTTTCTATGATTTATTATAATTATTTTAGTGAAAATGCTAGAAAATACATTTTTTTAATTTTAAAATTACCTTAAGGCTTTAAAATTCAATATCTCACTAAATAGACCTAGGAAAAATGTGGGATTTGTTCCTAAGTGATTAAAATTCAAAATGTGACATTTTGGTGAATTTTATTATTTTTGTGATTTTTATTATTTTTTAATTATTAAAAATATTAAAATATTATTAAAAATCAACTTTTTTAGAAAATTGAAATTTTAATTTTCTTAGGTTCCCCTGATATCAGAGAGGCTCCAAAACCAATTTGGTGAATTTTTGAAAAGTATTTTAAAAGTTATGAATTTTTAAAGTTTAAAATGGCTAAGCGACTTAATCAACCCAATTAATGTGGGCTAACCAAGTCCAATCGACCTCAAATTTTTATGGTGGATTCCTCTGATCCTAAAGGTCAGTGGAGAATTGATTTCAAGTCAATTTGATGCCTGGTTAACTCTAATTAATTAAAGACCTATTTTGGGTGTTTAAGCCAATTAGGGTTGTTTTGAATGAACTAAGTCAAAACCTATTTTTCCTGTGGTTCTCTCGGTCATAAGTAACATCACCAAATTTTCCTAGAATTTATTTCACAACATGCTAATTTTTGGAATTAAAATACTCAAAACAGCAACATGCATTTGAAAAATAAATAACTTTTCATAGAGATGGCCTCCGACCTGGAAAATTCAGTGAATGTTCCCAAGTTCGGAGGCTTCAAAAGCCCTATGGTCTCATGCCATGGTGAATTGTATACATGCATGGAGAATTAAATGTATGCAGAGAGTAAATAAATTATAAAAAATAAAATACTTGATGAAATTAAATGATTTCTTTTCCACATTATTCTCCTCCGTTCACCGAGCAAGTAGGGTATTTTTATTTTATTTTTATGATTTTTCTACACAAAGATATGGATTTTCAAGTTTAGGAATTAAATAAATACAGAAAATACCCTAATTTTCTATTTATCCACGCGGCGCCGCCGCATCCCCAGCAGCTCCGAAGGGCCACGCGTCGCGCTCCCATTCGACGCCGCCACCCGAGCCGCCAGCCCGGGCCCCGCGGTTCTCGCACCGTTTCCCGGTCCGACGCCATCCGAGCCGTTCGTCCGCGCGTGTATCGAATGGACGCGCATCCGTTCATCGTCCCCAAGTGTTCTCACCCGAGAGCCGTCCACACTAAATCCCTAAGATCTCACTCGATTCTCAATGGATTTTTACGTTCTTATATTCTATGGATTCGTCTCAAGAGACGAACACATCTATACGGCTAACATGCATCGAAACTAAGGCATTTGAAATGGAGAATCTTCGTAAGCTCGGGATGAAGAGTTAGCTCATACCTTGGCTCGTAGAAGTGTGGCTTCAATCCGAGAGTTGTTGCACCTTCGATCGGGTCCTAGCAAGCTCCAGCATGAAGTCTCCTGGTCCGGTGAATTGTCCGGATATGATTTCGACCAAGCCCGATCACAAAGCTTCGAGGCCGGAGCAACTCGGGTGGCCCGGAGATGGGGCTTTGATGGTGGACACCTTCCCTCGGTCCGGTGAAGGTGTAGAGCCAATCAATTCGGGAATTGGCTCACCGTGGAGAAGTGTCCCGGTTTTCGGTGGAATTTCAACTCCGAAATCGAGCTTGCAGAGGAGAAATGGCAGGGAATTCACTCGGGATCAAGTGCTCTAAGGGTGGAGAAGGGTCTCGGAACAATTTTGCGCAGTTTTGGCAAGGTTTGTGCTTAGCTCTCTCTCATGGCCGAGAGGGGTGGAGTTTAAATCAGAGACGGGCGGAGGCCTCCCGTGGGAGTTAGTGGCCGGGATCACCTGCCTCGGTGAGGAGAAGATCGGCCATGGTGACCACTGGGTATGGGGCAGCTCAGCAAGTGAGAATTTCAATGTCGGCTCACATGCGAGCTCTCGCCATGGTGTTTTCCGGCGGCCCGGTGGCCGGCCGGCTGTGCATGGGTCACCATCTAGGTCAGTGGGTCGTGGCCGGAGGTTTGTGCAATCAATCGGCTACGGACATGTGTAAAGGCGTTCGATCCAAAGTGGAATGGGGCATGGCTAGATTTGAACCTAAATGGGTCAACCCACCCATTTCGGGCTAGGTGCACCACCCAAGGCCTCGGTTTTGGTCGAGGGAAAAGTGATTCGGCTCAGCATAATCAGGAGTGGTCAAGTCACCATCCAAGCACAATTGAGCTTAAGCATGGTTTAGTGGAATCATTGAAGTGGTTAATCACCTTTAGGAATTAAGGAAAGAGCCTCCTCCTTTTGCCCAAAATGGCATGGTGACATGTAAAGAGGCTCTCATGGCTTGCATATGGCTTGTGCATGGCTCCATGGCTCCATTTGGCTTGGGAAAAGGTTTGGTCAATTTCATAAAAAGGATTTTAAGGATTTTGGATAATTTGGTGGAAATTTGGATGAAGCTTCATTTAGAATTATTTGATGATTGATTTTAGGACTTAGGGATGATTTTAATTGAAAATATGATGAGGGGAAATGTCATATGGGCTTTGGAAGAATTTTCGGGCTTTTGGATTTGTGGAAGTGGCTTTTAAAATGGTTTAAGGAATGGGCTTTTTAAGTTTTAAAATGGATTTATGGATGGAAATTTTGTAAAGAGGTTGGGCCAAATAATTGTTGGGTTTAGCTCATGGATGTGTCATGAGTGATTTGAAACAAATTGGGGGTGATTTGGATTTGAATTCGGGTTGAATTTCGAGGTTTAGGCTTCAATGGGCTTAGGTCAAAATTGGGCTTTTTGATTTTGCGATTGAGTTTCGAGTGGGGTTTGGGTTCAAATTTAGGGCAAATCATGTTAGGGTTTTGTTTGTGGGAATGTTAAGGAAGATTTAGAAAAGATTTGAGGTTAATTGGAGTTGAATTGGGTTAGTTCGGGTTAAGTCTGGGTCATGGGTCCAAATTCGGGCTTTAAGGCCAAAAGTGAGATCGATCCAAATGTCAATCAAATTGACTTGGATTTGGTCTAAATTGGTATTGGGAATGTTGAATTGAAGTTTAGAATTGAATTGGACCAAAATTGGGGTCAATTGGGTAGGTTTGGTTTGACATCGGGTTCACTTCGGGTTAAATGGGTCAACTTGGGGGTTTTGACAAAAGTAGGGTAAATTGACAAAATTGGCCCATGGTGTAGTTGGACAAAATGAAATTGGGAATATTTGGGATTTTCTGGAATTTTCTGGGAATTTTCTGAATTTTTGGATTTTTAGGCCAAGAAGGGTATTTTGGGTATTTGGAGGGTATTGGGAGGTATTTTTGGAATTTTTGGTATTTTTGGGTATGGATGATCAATTTGAGTGATGTGGAGATGTTTGGGATTGATTTTGGAAAATTTTGGGTAATTTGGAAATTTTGCAAAAATTGGGTAATTTCAATGGTTTTGAGTAGTTGAGTAGTGTAGGGTCTCGGGGTCAAAAATTGAAAATTTGGGAAATTGAAGATCGGGTGAATCTAGGTGGAAAGAAATCATTTTGGTTGAGCCATGAAGCCATTTCAAGCCCATATGAGCCATGAAAGGACTCATTCGAGGCATTCACTATGTTGTTCCTAACCCTCTACCAAGGGCTTAGTGGTTAAGCGACCATCCATGTGAATCACCCACACGAGTCAGAGGTTAAGTTGGGTATGGGTGTGGTTTTAGGAAGTGTGTGGAAATGTAGTGTGTAAGTGTAGTGTAAGTCAGCCCCTTCACTGCACTGTGCCACCTGTAGGCAGCCCTAAGTGCCAAAGAGTCCTATAGAACTCATCCTTTAAACTTCCACATTCGATTTCAACCCTCTAGGTGATTAGGGGTCTATAGTCAAGTTCGTGGAGTTTGCATGGAGTTTAGAAGTGGTTTGAATTTCTAAAAGGCGGGTCCCAATTCTAGTCCTCTAAGATAGCCAAAGGAAAAGCCTAAGGCTAGATCCTAAGCACTAAAAAGAAGAAGGGAAGACCTCATCAAAAATGAGGTCAACAAATGGACCCCCAATAGTGTGGTGAGCCGACGGAGCACACCGCGCGTATCGGTGCCGACCGAAGCGATCAACAAAACCAACACGTATGTCCAAGTGACGAACTTAGACGAAGTAGAAGAGTTTCGCCTGGGGAGTGTCAAGTATATCTCCGGAACCGGAGATTCTCGAACTCTCGCCTGGGGAAAGGAAAAGGAGGTGAATCCCAAATCACATGATCTGGGGGAATTTCGATTTAGATTTTATTTTGTTTCAATTTATGTTTTGATGTGTGAGTTTAAATTTTAGTTCGGAGTTTCAATTTAGATTGAAGTTTGTCAAAATTAATTCGAGGGATTCGATTTCAAATGAAAATTGAGATTTCGAGGTTTTAGATGTAACATCTCCAACCTCGAAAGAAAATCGAATCGATTAGATTGAATCGTTGCAATGAGAAGATATCTCGCAGTAATGCGGTGTCGGATGTAAAATCCTTAACCTCAAGAGTTCGATTTTGATGTATTTCATCGCGATAGGAAATGATCCTAAAGCAATGCAGCTTCGGATGTAAAATCCTCGACCCAAAAGGTTCGAATTTGATGTATTTCAAAGTGCAATAGAGAAAGAATCCTAAAGCAAAGGCAAGTCTTGGATGTAAAATCCTCGACCCAAAAGTTCGAATTTGATGTATTTCAAAGGTAACAGAAAAGAATCCTAAAAGCAATGGCATCTCGATGTAAAATCCTCGACCCAAAAGAGTTTCGAATTCTGATGTACTTCAAAGGCAATAGAGAAAGAATCCTAAAGCAAAGGTAGCTTCGGATGTAAAATCCTCGACCCAAAAGGTTCGAATTTGATGTATTTCAAAGGCAACAGAAAAGAATCCTAAAGCAATAAGCAGTTTCGGATGTAAAATCCTCGACCCAAAAGGTTCGAATTTGATGTATTTCAGCAGCAATAGAAAAGAATCCTAAAAGCAAGGCACTTGATGTAAAATCCTCGACCCAAAAGGTTCGAATTTGATGTATTTCAAAGGCAATAGGAAAAGAATCCTAAAGCAAGGTACATTTGATGTAAAATCCTCGACCCAAAAGGTTTGAATTTGATGTATTTCAAAGGCAACAGGAAAAGAATCCTAGCAAGCAAGGTAGCTTCTGGATGTAAAATCCTCGACCCAAAAGGTTTGAATTTCGATGTATTTCAAAGGCAACAGGAAAAGAATCCTAAAGGCAATACAGCTGATGTAAAATCCTCGACCCAAAAGTTTGAATTTCGATGTATTTCAAAGGCAATAGAGAAAGAATCCTAAAGCAAGGCAAATTTCGGATGTAAAATCCTCGACCCAAAAGATTTGAATTTGATGTATTTCAAAGGCAATAGAAAAGAATCCTAAAGCAAAGGCAACTGATGTAAAATCCTCGACCCAAAAGGTTTGAATTTGATGTATTTCAAAGGCAATAGAAAAGAATCCTAAAGCAAAGTGCTTCGATGTAAAATCCTCGACCCAAAAGATTTGAATTTGATGTATTTGAGTATTCGATTCGAGATCCTGGAAGAAATTGAATTTGAATTCGATTGAGATCGGATTCGGATCCGGAAAGATTGAATTTGGAAATTTGATTCGAGACTCGAAGCCCGGAAAGATTGAATTTGGAAATTTGGAAGGATGAGTTCGAACTCAATTGAAATTTGATTTAAGATTTGATTTGAATTTGGAAGATCAAGTTTGAAACTCGATCGAGATTGGATTCGAAATTGATCGAGGATTTGATTCGAAATTTGTAAGGATGGAATTTGATTTCGAAGTTTTGGAAGAGATGGAATTCGAGATTTGTGTTGATTTCGTTTATCTTTTAATGGTTCAAATTTTATTTTATTGTTTATTTAATGTTCATGTGAACTTGGTGTTTGTCATTTTTAGATTTTTTTTTAGAAAGTTTTCTTTTATTCTCTTTTTTTGTTTTATTTCTTTTCTGTTCTTTGTTCGAAGTTCATTTAACTTTAATGGCGTTTCCCAATCAATTTGCACAAAAGAGGTGAAGGCCAAAAACGCGACATGGTCACTTTCATTCCAATCATGTCGAAAATACATCATACAACTCGATCCGGAATATATTTCATACAATCCATGTAGACTCAAAACGGATCGTGTATGATCTTTGTTGATCCATCAAAAGAATCATCTCGTCAAAAATCCATGTCCGAATAATGAGGTACATGGTCAATAACATCACCTTCCAAGCCATCCTCGGCAAGGATGCCGACCGGATGTACATCGGAGGTGTGATATTTCCCATGTAACTCACAACTCGTAAGGCCGGAGGTTCTCTAGCTCGGATCCGGTCGGAAATGGTAAGGTATTTTGCCGTCGTCCATCCTCCCGAAAGTAACCGAGATTCGCTCCACCGGCACCCCGGTATGCAATGCTTTGCGATATCCGCTCCGTTACCTCGCAGTATCATGACGGAACCCACCGGTAAAGGTATCTTTACCGGCCCTCGGAACTCACCCGGCCTCGCTATCCGGAGGTCGATCCGAACATGATGTTGCACTCATTCAAGAAAGAGACCGTGCGTAAAGGTCCGACGAAGTCGTGGTGATCAATATGTGGGGGTATGCAACTACCCCGTTTGTAGATGTTGATAATGCAACTATCGGGTATGCAACCGCCGGCAAGCACTCTCCATGTTATCAATCTTTTTACCATTCTCTCGATAACTAATGGCATCGGATCTACTCGCCCATGACGGAGTATCCCCGTGGGTTTCCTTCCCGTCTTCAAGAAAGTCAGTAGCAAGCATCCGCATCAGTATCGTGATTCTTCCTTTCCCCGGCATCCATCTCCGGGTTCCGAGTATGTGTTTTCCTCAGCGGCCTCGCTCGGCCCATTCTTTTCGCATCCCGGATACAATCCACGATTTGTCGTTGTTCATACTCCGAGAATACGTCTGTATGTAGCTCGAGGCCTTCTAGTATGTTGATTCTTCTTCCTTTAATTCTCTCGAAGTATTCGAAAGTTTTCTTTTCAACATTCTCGCATCCTCTCCACTCGTATTCCGAATGATCCGGCATGGCGAGGCCTTGTGACATATTGTGGGATATATGGTTCAATCCCTTCACGTTCTCCCCGCATACCTCGCTCCTCGTGGATGATGCCCGTCGGACATCCCCCGGGTTGCTTCGCAACAAGGTCATGCACTATCGGTGGTTCTATCCGGTGGCGTGGTAGCCTTCTTTCTTCCGATCTTCTCGGAGATTTCCCCGGTTCTTTCGTTATCCTAGGAGCCGGCCTCCTTTCTTCGTGTTCCCGGTGAACCGGTGTCCTCGAAGTGCGTGTGCCGGCATTAGCAATTGTCTCGTCGCGCCGGTCCGCGCCTAGTTTTGTTAACATCTTACTGGATACGGCGATTCTTATTTCTTCGTTGCGCGGCCGCGAGAGTAGCTCTCCGCACTTCTGAATCTCCGCGGCGCGGCGCCGACAAGCCCGCCCTCCGCCGTAGCGACTACGGACTTCATTTTCTTATCTTCTTCGGTGTTTGCTTTTCTTTTCTTGTTGTTGGATCGGTGGCTCGGGCCACCCACTTTCATCACCGTCCGTCCGAGTAGTTCTTCTCGCTAACCGGGACCCGGCCACTTTCCTCGCATCGTAGGCTCCGCCGGTGCGAAATCCGAGTCAATCTCGATTATCGCTCCATCTTTCACCCTCTTTTCATCGAGTGCAAGGCTTACGCCATTCTTAAAGTTCAAGACCAACCGCCCGTTCGACATTTCCCCGCGAAAAGACAAGGAAAAGGATCGTGGGTCGTACTAAGAACAAGAACATTAAGAAAATGTTTATTAAAGATACATTTTTTATTATTCTTATATTTTGAAATTTAACAGAATGAAGTAGATAAGATGAGGGAAGAGATTTTGATTTGAAGAAGAAAACAAGGAAAACTTAATTATCATGATTTTATTTATCTTAGCACATTTTATTATTTTTTTGGGTTCGGACTCAATCATAAGTAATTACTTTCACCCGTGTTTCTTAGGGATGAAGAATTCATTCCTTCGAAACATCGTGCAGCGTAATATTTTTTCAAGTATCGTCCGTTGATCGGAAGCATATGTCGTTCTCCCCGGCAATTCACTAGCCGGTAGGAACCTCCCGAGTATACCGCTTCAACCACAAACGGTCCTTCCCAAGTGGGTTCAAATTTTCCTCCTATCTCGCGTGTGCAAGAATAGGCTCTCGAGAACGAGAACTAAGTCACCAACTTTCAAGGTTCTTGGCGACTCGCCTTGTCATGGGCTCGAACCATCTTAGCTCGGTATAGTTCTAAATTCTCGTTGCGCCGCAAGTCTTTTCCTTCCAAGCTTTCTAATTCTTCGAGTCGTAATCCGGCGTTTTCTTCGTCGTGATCTTGTTTCGCAACCGCAATTCCGAGTGAAGGAAGCCGAACCTCTAAAGGTAACACTCGCTCGGACCCATACACCGAGCGTAAGGTGTAGCTCGAGTAGGAGTTCCGAAGGTTGTCCGCAGTGCCCATAAGGCTTCTAACAATTTCTCGTGCCAATTTCTCTTATTATCGTCCAGTGGTTTTCTTTAAGATTCGAACGAGAGTTTTATTAAAAGCCTCGCCGAGACCGTTTGCTCTTCGGGTAGTAAATTGTCGAGTATCGCCGCCGATTCCGTGTCTCCCGACAAAATTGTCGATTTGTGTGCTTCCGAATGCCGACCCATTATCCGAGATGATCCCGCGCGGCACTCCGAAACGGCATGACAACTCGGTTCTCGAAAACCGTAGCACGTGGTGTGCTTTCACTTCTAAGCGGAACCGGCTTCGCCCACTCGGAAAAGTAATCCGTAGCCGCAAGAATGAAACGATGTCCTTTCGAAGATGGTGGTTCTATCGGACCCACTATATCCGTGCCCCAACATTCAAACGGCCACGACGCAATTGTCGCGGTGTAGCACATTCGGAGGTCGGTGTAGAACCACCCGCGCACTCGGCATCGGTGACGCCTCTCGGCGATTTTCATGCGCCGGCCATCATCGAGGGCCGTAGTACCCTAGTCTTTTAATTTTCATCTTCATTTTTGGACCCGACCGGTGAGCGCCACGTAGTCCCGAATGCACCTCCTTAACAATTTCACGGCCTCGGACCCGCTTAGGCACCTTAGCCACATTCGATCAAAAGACCTTCCGTATAATGTGTTGTTTATTAATGCGTAGGACGCAGTTCTTTTCGATCCGATGGGCCAGCGACCTATCGTCCGGTAGCTTTCCCGTTTCGGTAGTAGTCCATCAATGGCCGTCGCCAATCTTCGTGTTTTCTCGTCACCGCCGCAACCGATTCTTTTCCTTTTCCGATTTGTGTATCATGTCTATGTCAAGCCGTGATAGGACCCGACGTCCGTGAACTCGACACTTCCACCGATTCATCTTGCAAACAGGCAAATTCTTTTGCGAGACGGGCTAAAGCATCCGCTAAAGCATTCTCTTTTCTAGGAATTTTGTAGATCGTCACATTCGGAATCTGTTCCAACAACCGTACGGCATACCGGAAGTATTGTTCGAGTCTCGGCTTTAGAATTCCGTATCGTCCGACGATCTCGTCGAATGATTAACCGTGAATCCCCGTAGATGTTGATGTCTCGTTATCCCCATTCGAATGGTTAATTCCAATCCCGTTATGAGGGCTTCGTATTCCGCTTCGTTGTTCGTACACGGCTCTCGTCAAGTGGTAGGAGTATCTTAACATCCCCCGCTCCGTGTTATAAAGATTAGCCCGATTCCCGCCTTACCGGGCACTATCACTTGCGATTCTTCGTCTTTGTGTGCCGAAGATGCTCCGTCGAAATATAATTCCCAACGTCGATCGTCGTGGTCTTCTAGGCTCATTATTTGTTCATCCGGCAGATCGTCATCGAGAGGAGATTCGGCCGCAAAGGGTGTGCCGCGAGGAAGTCCGCTAAGACTTGTCCCTTACTCGCACGCAGAGGCACGAAAGTTATATCGAATTGCAATAATATCATCGACCATCCGGCAAGTCTCGCCGAAAGTGTCGGACGAGTCATCAAGTATTGCAATGGATTAAACTTCGAAATCAAGTCGACCTTATGAGAAAGCATGTAGTGCCCGAGCTTTGAGCGGCGAAGATCGTGGCCAAACAATGCTTTTCAATTGCGGGATACCTTACTTCCGTCTGAAGTAAACGACGCTTAAGTAGTAAAGAGCATTTTCTTTACCCTCATCATCGACCCGGCTAACAGGCTCCGAGGGAGTCGTCTCAGAGCCGCGGTGTAAAGTATCGCGGTCTACCCGAGACCGGGGCCGCTAAGACAGGAGGTGTCATTAAATATCGTTTAATGTCTTCGAAGGCCTTCTGGCATTTCTCTTCCCAAATAAATTTGGCGTCCTTTTTAACTAGTGCCGAGAAAGGCCGACACCTACCTCGACAAGCTCGAGATAAAGCGTCGAAGATATGCCAGCTTTCCTTGAAAAGATCGTAGTTGTTTTAAGGTTTTGGGAGGCGGCATTTCTAAGATAGCTTTAATCTTCTCCGGTCGATTTCAATTCCACGATGTCGGACAACGAATCCTAAGAATTTCCCGGAGGTGACGCCGAAGGCGCATTTTAAGGGATTCATCTTAAGGTTAAATTGTCTTAATCGTTCGAAAACAATTCTCAAATCATACAAGTGGTTTTCCTTTACTTTGCTTTTGATGACGACATCGTCCACGTAAAGCACTCGACTCGATCGTGGATGAGATCATCAAAAATTCTTGTCATTGCTCTTCGGTAGGTCATGCTCTCGCGTTCTTCGATCCGAATGGCATCACCGTGTAAGCAAAATACTCCGATCGGCGTTCCGAATGCCGTAAGCTTTTCATCTTCTCGGAGCCATTTTTATCCGGTCGTATCCTCGAAGATCCATCCATGAATGAGAATATTTCATGTGTCGAAGCAATATCGATCATCAGCTCTGGAATCGGTAGGGAATTCATCTTTTGGACATGCCTTGTTTAAATCTCTAAAGTCCACACAAATTCCGATCCGACCATTCTTCTTTCCGACCGGCACCACATTGGCTAACCAAGCGTCGGGTATTGTTCTTCACTGACAAATTTAGCGTCTATTAGCTTTTTAACTTCTGGCTATGACTTGTTGTTCGATTTCCGTACGCATTCTTCCGGGACCTCGTCCGACCGGAACGTAGCAGGATCCACTCCTAACTTACGGACCGCAACCTCCGGGCTAATCCCGGCATTTCATCGTAGCTCCAAGCAAAACAAGCCTTTAAATTCCATTAATAACTCGATTATTTCTTCGGAGTCTTCTTTATCGAGTAAGGAGCTAACAAAGGTAGGTCTATGCTCTTCGCTAGTACCTAAGTTAACTTCCGTTAACTCATCTATCGTGGATTTAATTTCTTCTTCGAACTCCGTGGAGCGTCTCCAATTTGTAAATCTTCGAGTTCGTCCGTAGTTTCCATGCAGCTTATCGGACTTGCAAGTGACAACCAAGCAAAATTCGCATCGTCAACCGACCCTACCGTGCCGAATCCGAGTCCATACTTCGAATCGTGAGGACGGCCGAGTTATTCCATAACTTTTCAAAATGTCGTGATCGGCTCTTGTCCATTGTCGAGGTAAGAAACCACGTTGAATTAAATTTCGAACACAGGGAGAGTACCACTCAAAAGGTAATTCCATTAATCTCGATGAAGTGACATCTTCGAATTGTACATTATTTTCGCTTTGAGGAAGAAGCACCACGGTAGAATTCGATCGGCTCAGCACCGTCACTACGTACCTCTTCGACCTCCATACCCTCGATCTTATTAGAATGGATCGGAGTTAGGGTCATAAGTATGTACGTAGTGGTTAATCTTCTCGTACATCGATTTCGTATTCTTCGTTCTTTTCATCTTCGAGGAGATCTTGTATTGCGGCTTCTTTCGACTTATTGTTGCCGCTTCTTGCTTCGATTTCTTTTTCTTCTTCGAACTATCATCCCAATCAACATTGATGGCCGGTTTCTTCCGTCCAATCGTCCTAGTGTCTCTACCACCGCCTCGTCCCCGCCTCGACCTCGGATGCGAGTCGTGGAGAAACCTTCACCATCTCGCCGAAGGGAGTGGTGAGTGATCGTTGGACTAGAACTTCAGGTTCTTCGTTGTCTCGAACTTTCTTTGCTTCATTTGTTACTGGTATCTCCGGAGAAGATTGTTTTCTTCGGCGGCATAATAAGCCGCATCTTCATGGATTCCAATCTCATGTACGGAGAATGGTCAGTAAGTCACCTTCGATGCACTCGTTCCCCTCCATCGTAATACTTCGATGCACCGGTGCAGAGATGATGGTACCATCCCGTTTTCATGTATCCATGGTCGGCCCGCAGAGAGCGTTGAACGACGTTTCGAATCGATTATATGAAATTTCGCGTTGTCTTTGCTAAATCACCGGCCTTCATCGCAGCGTTATCGACCCGAGGGCTCTTTCTCCTTTCCGGTCGAATCCTCTTAATAACATTTTGTCGGCCTCGAGCTCACGAGCATCAATTTCCAAGTATGCTAGTGTTCGAAGACTCATTATATTGATTGATGCTCCCGGATCCACCAATACTCCGGAGAGCGTAAACTTCCCAATCGTAACTCGAAATGTACAACTGCCGGTCGTGATCCGCCGTCCCAAGTAGTAGGTCATTGTCCGTGAAGGTAACACCTCGTCGTTCCTTTAACGAGCAAACCTCATCCAAGGAATCTCCGCCATTCGAGCTAAGCAAATTTCCGGATCAAGTAAGGCCTCGATCGAGCTTCTCTCATCTCCTTTCGATAAGATGAGAGCATCGTAGATGCTCGCCTTGGCCGGTAGTTTCCTAAGATGGGCTAGCACGTTGTAGTCCACTTTGTTCTCCCGCGTCTCGCTTCTTCTCGAATGGGTATTTCTTCTCGCCGGGTTGGTTCTTCTCGAACAACCACCGCTTTCCTTTGTCTTTCGGACCCATTCTCGGAGGTAGAACTCTTCCACTTCTCAAGTCGACTTCCGTAATTTCTTCCGAATCTAGTGTCGAGCTTGCTCGGTGTCTCCTCCCGAATCGAATGACGTGCTCTTCCGGATTATCTTCAAAATCCGAAGGCTCTAACTCTATCGTAACCGGAGCTCCTCGAAACTCACGCGATAGAGCCGTTGCTCGTCGAACTCTCGTAGCCTCCTCGATGGATGCCTTCTTCGTCATTGTGATCGTCGAGATCATGTATGATTCGAGAATTGTTGTTGGTATCGAAATCGACGCCCGGATTGTCGCTAGTTACGTAATCGTTAGAAACAACTAAAACGTAGCCAACGCCATCACCCTTATCATTATATGATCCCACCGAAGTGAGCAGATAATCATACAAAATCGAGGTTCGAGGGATTTCTCCCCCGAATCGAAACAACTATCCTAGGATAAGCAGCCCCTAGTCTAGCCTTAGGAGTCTCGGTCCCCTCTTCTTCGTCAATTTTCTTCTTCTCTTCGATTGTCTCCTCGTCGAGGTGGTTCTTCTATCGCAAGTGATAGTACCGCTCAACAGTGTCTCGAACTCCGAATCGAAGCTCGCACCGAAGCGGCTCGGATGTCGTCTAAAATCTTCTTCGAAGATCTCGTCCGTGCGGTAGTCCATCCATCGTCGGCTGCATGTGGATCTATCTGAATGACGGGATCGGCTGAGATAACATCGACGCGAACCTCCTTTCTGGGGTTCCTTCATGTACTCCTTCGGGATTGTTATATTTCCTTTCCGAAGGTTGTCGCTGAGCCAACTTTTGAAGGTAATGCAGCCTTCTATCTTGTGCCCAAGCATCCGATGGTAGGGGCAAAAGTCGGGATCACCTTCTTGTCGACTTCCTCCGGTCTTTCGGGCTCCGGCACTGGAAATCTGGAGTTTTCATTAAGCTACGGAACATCTTCGTATCGCTTCATTTTTGAACGGATATTCTCTCGCTCGAAGCTCCCTCAATGTACGTCGCGGACGAGACGGTTGTTCATACTCGCGGAGACGACCGATAGCCGGACCGGGGTTGCCGGTAATTTTGTTGTGGTTGCTCGCGCCGTTCTCGTGGTATTTCCAGACGGCTGTTCGCCTTCGTCAACCGCCGCAACGACCCCGCATTTCTTTTCGAAAGTCTTCACCGGCTTCTCGCTCGTCCGTCTTGTCGGCAAAACTTAATTGCTTCGCCTCTTCGCAAGCTTCCGGCCTTGCTTAACAACTTCTCAAAAGTCTTAATAAGTGAATCCCTCGAGGAGAAGTGCTATCGGCCGTGAATGCTTTTAAGCAAGATGCCGACCGCATGTTGTTCTCGCAGTTGTGGTTCACACTTCATGCTTAAATTTCTCCATCGAAGTATGTAATCCACTAGAGTTTCATTCGGCCTTTGTTTCTCTACCACTAAATCACCTATAGTGATGTGGTGCCGAGCTCCGCAAATCGCTCGATGAAGAGGCTCTCTAGCTCCGAGAATGTCTTCACCGAACCGTCGGGTACTCCCGCATACCCGCCGAAGGCGATTCCCGACTGATCGCTAACGAACCGTCCGAAGAGTAGCGCATCGCTCCCGCCGCATTGCAACAACCGGCACGAAAGTGTGCAACATGCCGTCTGGGGTTCCCTGCTCCGTCGAAGGTCTTAAACGTAGGTGGTACGAAGCCCTTCGGTATCGGACAACGTCGACTCCTTCCCGGTAAGGTCTACCCGTCCGAATGGATGTCCCGTTCTTCGATCGTGCTAGGCTTCTCGCACTCCGCCGCTCTACCAAGTTCTTGATATCCTTTTCGTGGATCATACTTCGTGTTGTATCCTTTTTCACCGGTCATCCCCATCGACGGATGTAATCTCCTTTCCTCCGTCTACGATGTGAATGACCTCTCGGGGGTGTCTCTCTATGTGGTCGTACTTCGACTTTGGAGAGTGGCTAGAGTTACGGCCATCTCTTCCATCCTCTTCGCCATTCGAGCGATCGTGTCGTCCTTTTCCCGAAGCCGTCTCTTCATCGCCTCGCTCCTCTCTTCGGCGGCCGCAGGAGCACCTCGAGAAGCCGATGAAGCTCGTGTCTCAACCATGTTGATTTCTCGCATATTCGTTGTCCATGAATTCCGATGAGTCGATCTCATCTCCGAACTTTTCTTCTCTTTCTTTCGCCAACCGTCTGATGCTCGGTTCTCAACTTTTCCATGGCATCTTCTAGCGGAGCTTCGTGTATCTTCGTGGTTGTCATGCGATGGTCGCCGGTCCTTTTTTCACGAGTCCCCTTCATCGCAAGAAGCACTTTCTTCGCATTCCAGCCTCCCGGCGAGACTTTCTTCTCGGCCGTCGTTTCAGCCTCAATCGCCCCGTAGTGGACGCCACACCATCCTTCTAGCAGCAGAAGGTCTACGACCGTATGGTCCATCGACCAAATGCCGGAAGGTGGTATCCTCCCTAATCCGTAACCCCGATACTACGACAGGCGGCTAGCCTTCATTCTCTCGCTCGGCTTTTCTATCATGACGGCGGTTCTACTCGAGGCCCAAGACGGGATTCGACCGGCACCCGCCCTATCCTTCGTAGAATTTCCGACACGGCGCTTTTCCTTCCTTGCTAGCTTTTCTACCAAAGTTCGTAATGAGCAAACGGCGTAGTTCTAGTTCTTTTCTTGCGGCTATCGTTGTAGTATGCGGGTCGTGGTAATGTGGCAAAGAATCTTTCGAACATTCTCCTCATCCTCTCGCGGCGAGAGGGGATGGAACCCGCTTCCTCCCAAAAGTGGTATGTAGTCAGCAAAGGGTGTATATTCCGGTAGCTGTGTATATTCCGGCAACTCCGGAATTTCCTCCAGAAGGCAATCTCGACAGCTCCGGCTTCCCCGGCGATCCTTCTATTTCTATTTCTTCTTCGGTCTTGTCAGCGACGGAATCTTCGAACCGGACCCGATTTCGAAGACAAGGTCTTACAGAAGATCCGTACCCTCCACTGTAACAGGTTTACCATAGCTCCGGATTTCTTTCCCCTTCGATTCGCGTAAGTCGGGGTAGGTGCGTAAACAACTAGACCAACGGGGGTAGTGAGAATGATCCTCCCGCGGACGCAGAAGATTCTCCTAGTCGGACCCTTCGCAGGGAGGAAACTCTCGGGTCGACCTAAGGTCGAACTCGCGCATGGTTCCTCGCCTTCGTATACCTTGTTCGTCGCTGCAAAGAGGGAGACGTCGGTGACCTCGACGTTCGTAGTCTTCAAATCCTCGTCCAAATCGGATGACCCCATTGCTCGGCAAACTTCATCCTTATAGACAGCCGAAGTCCAACTCCGT
Organism: Papilionanthe hookeriana x Papilionanthe teres; assembly: GCA_022702705.1. Taxonomy (NCBI): domain Eukaryota; kingdom Viridiplantae; phylum Streptophyta; class Magnoliopsida; order Asparagales; family Orchidaceae; genus Papilionanthe; species Papilionanthe hookeriana x Papilionanthe teres. The sequence continues at coordinate 10,585 of JAKZJZ010000102.1, read as the reverse complement.
TGGTGAAGGAGAAAATCGCTCGGGGCTTCCATTTCCGCAAGGTAGATTCCCGTCGTCGTCCCAAGTTATGCTTCTTTTCTTCGTGACGAAAAGAAAGGAATCGAAAAGAGTCCGAACTCATTCTTTGTTCATGTATTTATAAAAAAAGAATCATTTGTTAAAAGAATCACTTATTAGAGGGTTTGTTTATTTAGAACGGAACGTTCAAAGGTGTAGAGAAGGTAAGGAATCCGATTCAGAGAGGAAAAGAAAGTCTTAAGCAAGACTTCCCGACTCGAAGGATCACTCCTAAACTAACACCTATCTGGGTCCACCCCACCTCGTAAATGAGGTAAAAGGATCTCGAACCTCTCCGTTTAGGGGTGTCTAAACAAGGGCTCCTAAATCCGAGAGAATGTTCGGCTATACTTGTTCAAGATAGAAATGAACATAGTATTCCAACGGAAAGAAGGGTAGTTTGATCCATTAGTGACATGGATACACTACCGATTTTTGAAAGCGTAATTATTCGATTATAATGGAGAGAGGAATGATTCCTCAACGGAGTCGCCGTAAGTCGTCCGCATATTTTTAGGTCGTATGATATTTTTAAAAGGGGTCGCCTAACGTAAGTTGTCGGCGAATTTAAATTTTAAATTTGATTTAAATATATATATAATTTAGAAAGTAGTATTTGACTTTGAAAATAATTTTTAAATTTGAAAGTTTTAAGATATGAGATTAAACCGATCTCACATCCCAAATAGTTTATATAAACGAGCACCGCACCACAAACCGTGTATCTATCCCTAAGGATAGACACACCGCTCGATGGTGGGGCTCGATCAAATAAACCGAAGTTTCAGTGACATCCGTTTGGTCTGCGAACCAATTTTATAAGCCGACAAATTCCCCCGCTTAATATGAAAGTATTAAACAAGTGGTTTATATTACTCGGGTTCTTTAAAATTTCCTATAAGGGCAAGCCCCTATAGCTTAATTACATCTTAAGTGACGGGAATCACCTAAGAAAACTCTCGATAATAATCAATAACTCGCTCTCAAGAATTTCAAAGTTTAAGGTTTTCAAAGATCGAATTTTGAATTTCAATAGTGGAATGGATCAAATTTTGGAACATTTTGTTTTGTGAATCCAAAGGAAGAAAGGTAGGAGAAATCACCGATTCGAAGTGAACTTCGGTAATTTCCCGACTATCCTATTGTTTCGCTTGAATTTAGGAAAGTCCTAATACTTATTTAAATGTTTTCGATCTTCGCCAATTTTAATTAATTAGGGCTTATATTTGTATGATAAAATCAAACAAATAACTTAGAAGATGCGAGGGTTTGTTGTCGTATCGGACGACTACCTCGTAATCCTAAGACCTGTGTAGGGCTTAATTTGCATAAAATGATTATGCAAGTGCCTAACGAAGAGGTCGAGGATTTATGTCGCACTAGTGCAAGCTACCTCGAAGTCCTATGGCTTCGTTATTTAATTCTAAGAAGATTTTGTCAAGTAGCACTCGAGTTTTGTCGATGACGATGGCCGTGCCGCCCACCATGCTCCAAGCTCCTTGTTGTCGCAGAGGTTTAGTTTTAGAAATCATAAATCAGAGGATGAGAAAAGTGTTTTGGTTTAGAGGAGTCTTAATTTTCCAAGTGTTCTTGTATTTTGATTAAAACAAATCTTAAAGTCGATTATAACGACACCTGCTAAGATCCCACTGGCTCCATCCTTCCGCATCATTATTTTTATCTGATTCACTTAGTCCGTATGAATTTGCTAAACTCAACTCGAATGAGTTCCACACTTTCATTTAGACCGCTGGAAATCCCGTTAGCAACACGTAGGTTACATCATCCGAGGTATTCCCGATCATCCAACAAGACGTTTTAATTTAGTTGCAATTGTAGTTTCGTGTTCTGTTTGTGATTAAATTTCGAGTTGTTTTATATTTTGAAATGTTGTGGCGGTGAATTTTATCTTGCAATGACTTTTAACTTAGTTTTGGTTTCAGCTTAGGGACTATCCTAAAGGTGTGGGTTTTCATGCAATGCGTTATTTTATCATGCAAGAAAAGTAAAGTGCATTTCGCAATAAAGTAAATCGCAAGAAAATAAATTGCAAGAAAGTAAATCGCAATAAAATAAAAGCGTACTCCTGAGGGTCTTCCCGTCATCCCAAGCCGCACTTAAAACACAATTAGAATATTTAAGCAAGTTCCTAGTAAAGCTAAGGGAAAGGTTATGGTTTTCTACCAAATTCCTAATCCTATACCTAGTCATCTCCTATGACGTCTAGTGTTCTTTGTGTTTTTGCTTTGAGGACGATTTTCTTCATCAAAGAACAATTAAATCCAATTGTTCTTATAAATATCCTATCATATCGAGGAAGTGCTTAAGAAGAATCTTAAACATCTTTTCAATATTTCTAGGATTGTTTTAAGTACAAATGAATTTAATTATATAAATGAATCAATCGTCCGAGGTTTTCAAGTTTTGTTAACTCGCTCAGTGAACTGAGACATTCGAATATCCTATGAGTGAGGTAACACTTCATTTGATGTTCCATTTAGGAGTTTATAATAATCAAAGCTTTCAAGGGTAAATTAGTATTCAAATGATTCGATTTAAGTTAAAGGGTTTAAATTTGGAATAGTTGTTCATGTCGTTTTACATTTATTTTGAATTCTTTATGTCTTAAGTGATGATATATTTAATTCAATTTAATTTAATTGAGTTTTAATTTAATTTAATTTAATTTAATTTGATTTGATGTTTAATTAATTTGATTTGATTTAATTTAATTTAATTTAATTTAATTTAATTTAATTGTTTAATTTAATTTAATTATTTAATTTAATTTAATTTAATTATTTAATTTAATTTAATTTAATTGTTTAATTTAATTTGATTTAATTTTAATTTAATTTAATTTAATTTAATTTGTCTTAATTTAATTTAATTATTAAATTTAATTTAATTTTAATTTAATTTATCTTTAATTTACTTTATTTTTAATTTTAATCGAAATTTCAAAAGAGTTTAATAATTTAATTAAGTCTTTTAATATTTCAAATTTGAGTTATCATTTTAATTAAAAATTGAGTATTAATGATATAATTAGTTTAGGGATTTTTAAATTAAAGAATAAATCTCTTCCTAATAAATATCCCTTATTTTAATAATTCCAATTTATTATTCTTCCAAATTTAATCTATTATTTAATTAAAGTTTAATCATTTTAAAAATTGTTTAATGGGTTTCTACCCTTTAATTATTTAAATTTCAATCATCCAAATCAGATTAAGATCAAATATTTTACTTGTTGATTTTTTATTAAACCTAAAGTTTTAATTAAGGATTAAAGATTTTAATTACCATTTTACCCTTTAAGCTTAATAATTTCATAACTCACTAAATTGAACCCAAATGAACTTGAAATTTTTATGTGACTTCACTCATATGTCAATAAAGACATGAGAGGAGAAAATGTGATTTTTCTCGTATTTAATTTATTTATATAATTATTTTTGGTGGAAAATAGAGATTTTCAAGGAAAATTTAATAACATGACCAAGGGAAAGTTTATGTCCTTAAGAAAATTAGGGGACATTCCTAATGACCAGAGAAGCACTTGGACCAATTTTGGTGATTTTTTGAATTATATTATTTTTATTATAATTATTTTAAGTTTTGGAGTGTTAATTAATTTAAAAATAAAATAAATGTTGAAAAATGAATTTTATATTTTTCAAAAATCTCTCTGATATCAAGGAAACCAGATAAACAAATTTTGCAATTTTCTGATTTTTCTATGATTTATAATAATTATTTTAGTGAAAATGCTAGAAAATACATTTTTTTAATTTTAAAATTACCTTAAAGCTTTAAAATTCAATATCTCACTAAATAGACCTAGGAAAAATGTGGGATTTGTTCCTAAGTGATTAAAATTCAAAATGTGACATTTTGGTGAATTTTATTATTTTTGTGATTTTTATTATTTTTTAATTATTAAAAATATTAAAATATTATTAAAAATCAACTTTTTTAGAAAATTGAAATTTTAATTTTCTTAGGTTCCCCTGATATCAGAGAGGCTCCAAAACCAATTTGGTGAATTTTTTAAAAGTATTTTAAAAGTTATGAATTTTTAAAGTTTAAAATGGCTAAGTGACTTAATCAACCCAATTAGTAGGGCTAACCAAGTCCAATTGACCTCAAATTTTTATGGTGGATTCCTCTGATCCTAAAGGTCAGTGGAGAATTGATTTCAAGTTAATTTGATTCCTGGTTAACTCTAATTAATTAAAGACCTATTTTGGGTGTTTAAGCCAATTAGGGCTGTTTTAAATGAACTAAGTCAAAACCTATTTTTCCTAGTGGTTCTCTCGGTCATAAGGAACATCACCAAATTTTCCTAGAATTTATTTCACAACATGCTAATTTTTGGAATTAAAATACTCAAAACAAAGCAACATGCATTTGAAAAATAAATAACTTTTCACAGAGATGGCCTCCGACCTTGGAAAATTCAGGGAATGTTCCCAAGTTCAGAGGCTTCAAAAGCCCTATGGTCTCATGCCATGGTGAATTGTATACATGCATGGAGAATTAAATGTATGCAGAGAGTAAATAAATTATAAAAAATAAAATACTTGATGAAATTAAATGATTTCTTTTCCACATTATTCTCCTCTGTTCACCGAGCAAGAGGGTATTTTTATTTTATTTTTGTGATTTTTCTACACAAAGATATGGATTTTTGAAGTTTCGGATATTTAATAAATACATTAAATACCCTATTTATCTATTTATCCACGCGCGCCGCCGAAACATCGGCAGCCTCCGAAGGGGTACGTGTCGCGCTCGCGATTCGACGCCGCCATCCGAGTCGCAGCCCGGGCCCCGCGGTTCTCGCACCGTTTCCCGGTCCGACGCCATCCGAGCCGTTCGTCCGCGCGTGTATCGAATGGACGACATCCGTTCATCGTCCCCAAGTGTTCTCACCCGAGAGCCGTCCACACTAAATCCCTAAGATCTCGCTCGATTCTCAATGGATTTTTACGTTCTTATACTCTACGGATTCGTCTTCAAGAGACGAACACATCTATACCGCTAACATGCATTGAAACTAAGGCATTTGAAATGGAGAATCTTCGAAGCTCGGGATGAAGAGTTAGCTCATACCTTGGCTCGAGAAGTGTGGCTTCAATCCGAGAGTTGTTGCACCTTCGATCGGGTCCTAGCAAGCTCCGCATGAAGTCTCCCGGTCCGGTGAATTGTCCGGATATGATTTCGACCAAGCCCGATCACAAAGCTTGGAGGTCGGAGCAACCGGGTGGCCCGGAGATGGGGCTTTTGATGGTGGACACCTTCCCTCGGTCCGGTGAAGGTGTAGAGCCAATCAATTTGAGAATTGGCTCACCGTGGAGAAGTGTCCCGGTTTTGGGTGGAATTTCAACTCGAAATCGAGCTTTCGCAGGAGAAATGGCAGGGGAATTCCACTCGGGGATCATGTGCTCTAAGGGTGGAGAAGGGTCCGGAACAATTTTGCGCAGTTTCGTGCAAGGTTTGTGCTTCTCTTCTTTCATGGCCGAGAGGGGTGGAGTTTAAATAGAGCCGGCTGGGAGGCCTCCCGTGGGGAGTTAGTGGCTTCGGGATCAGCCGCTTCCGTGAGGAGAAGAACAGCCATGGTGACCACTAGGCAAGGGGCAGCTCAACAAGTGAGAATTTCAATGTCTGGCTCACATGCGAGCTCTCGGCCATGGTGTTTTCCGGCGGCCCGGTGGCCGGCCGGCTGTGCATGGGTCACCCTCAAGGTCAGTGGGTCGTGGCTGGAGGTTTGTGCAATCAATCGGCTATGGACATGTGTAAAGGCTTTGATCCAAAGTGGAATGGGGCATGGCTAGATTTGGACCTAAATGGGTCAACCCACCCATTTCGGGCTAGGTGCACCACCCAAGGCCTGGTTTTGGCCGAGGGAAAAGTGATTTGGCTCAGCATAATCAGTAGTGGTCAAGTCACCATCCAAGCACAATTAGGCTTAAGCATGGTTTAGTGGAATCATGGAAGTGGTTAATCACCTTTAGGAATTAAGGAAAGAGCCTCCTCCTTTTGCCCAAAATGGCATGGTGACATGTAAAGAGGCTCTCATGGCTTGCATATGGCTTGTGCATGGCTCCATGGCTCCATTCGGTTTGGGAAAAGGTTTCGGTCAATTTCATAAAAAAGGATTTTAAGGATTTTGGATAATTTGGTAGAAATTTGGATGAAGCTTCATTTAGAATTATTTGATGATTGGTTTAGGACTTAGGGATGATTTTAATTGAAAATATGATGAGGGGAAATGTCATATGGGCTTTGGAAGAATTTTTGGGCTTTGGATTTGGTGGAAGCGGCTTTTAAAATGGTTTAAGGAATGGGCCTTTTAAGTTTTGAAAATGAATTTATGGATGGGAATTTTGTAAAGAGGTTGGGCCAAATAATTGTTGGGTTTAGCTCATGGATGTGTCATGAGTGATTTGAAACAAATTGGGGGTGATTTGGATTTGAATTGGGTTGAATTTGGGTTAGGTTTGGGCTTAGGTCAAAATTGGGCTTTTTGATTTTGGATTGAGTTTTAGTGGGGTTTGGGTTCAAATTTAGGGCACATCATGTTAGGGTTTTGTTTGTGGGAATGTTAAGGAAGATTTAGAAAAGATTTGAGGTTAATTGGAGTTGAATTGGGTGAGTTTGGGTTAAGTTTGGGTCATGGGTCCAAATTTGGGCTTTAAGGCCAAAAGTGAGATTGGATCCAAATGTCAATCAAATTGGACTTGGATTTGGTCTAAATTGGTATTGGGAATGTTGAATTGAAGTTTAGAACTGAATTGGACCAAAATTGGGGTCAATTGGGTAGGTTTGGTTTGACATTGGGCTCACTTAGGGTTAAAATGGGTCAATTTGGGGGTTTTGACAAAAGTAGGGTAAATTGACAAAATTGGCCCATGGTGTAGTTGGACAAAATGAAATTGGGAATATTTGGGATTTTCTGGAATTTTCTGGGAATTTTCTGAATTTTTGGATTTTTAGGCCAAGAAGGGTATTTTGGGTATTTAGAGGGTATTGGGGGGTATTTTTGGAATTTTTGGTATTTTTGGGTATGGATGATCAATTTGAGTGATGTGGAGATGTTTGAGATTGATTTTGGAAAATTTTGGGTAATTTGGAAATTTTGCAAAAATTCGGTAATTTCGACGGTTTTAGGTAGGTTTAGTAGGTGTAAGGTCTCGTGGGTCAAAAATCGAAAATTTGGGAAATCGAAGATCGGGTGAATCTAGGTGGAAAGAAATCATTTTGGTTGAGCCATGAAGCCATTTCAAGCCCATATGAGCCATGAAAGGACTCATTCGAGGCATTCACTATGTTGTTCCCAACCCTCTTAGCCAAGAGCTTAGGGGTTAAGGACCATCCATGTGAATCACCCACATGAGTCGGAGGTTAAGTTGGGTATGGGTGTGGTTTTAGGAAGTGTGTGGAAATGTAGTGTGTAAGTGTAGTGCAAGTCGCCCCTTCACTCGCACCAAGCCACCTGTAGGGGCCCTAAGGCCAAAGAATCCTATAGGAACTCATCCTTTAAACTTCCACATTCGATTTCAACCCTCTAGGTGATTAGTGGGTCTATAGTCAAGTTTGTGGAGTTTGCAGGGAGTTTAGAAGTGGTTTGAATTTCTAAAAGGCGGGTCCCAATTCTAGTCCTCTAAGATAGTCAAAGGAAAAGCCTAAGGCTAGATCCTAAGCACTAAAAAGAAGAAGGGAAGACCTCATCAAAAATGAGGTCAACACCTTAGGGATAGATACACGGTTTGTGGTGCGGTGCTCGTTTATATAAACTATTCGGGATGTGAGATCAGTTTAATCTCATATCTTAAAACCTTCAAATTTAAAATTATTTTCAAAATCAAATATTATTTTTTCAAATTATTTATTTAAATTAAATTAAAAATTCGCCAACAACTTCTGTTAGGCGACCCCTTTTCAAAATAACACACAACCTGAAAAATAGTGCCGACAATTTCTGGCGACTCCGCTGGGGAAAATTCCTCTCTCCATTTTAATCAGATAATTCTGCTTTCAAAAATCGGTAGTGTATCCATGTCCCTTGTGGATCAAACTACCCTTCTTTCCGTTGGAATACTATGTTCATTTCTACCTTGGACAAGTATAGCCAACATTCTCTCGGATTTAGGAGCCACCGTTTAGACACCCCTAAACGAGAGGTTCCGAGATCCTTTTACCTCATTTTTGAGGTGGGGTGGACCCCCAATAGGTGTTAGTTTAGGAATGATCCTTCGAGTCGAGAAGTCTTCGATTAAGACTTTCTTTTCCTTTCCAACTCCGAATCGGATTCCTTACCTTCTCTATACCTTTCGAACATTCCGTTCTAAATAAACAAACCCTCTAATAAGTGATTCTTTTAACAAATGATTCCTTCTTATAAATACATGAACAAGAATGTGTTCGGACTCTTTCAATTCCTTTCTTTTCGTCCTAAAGAAAAGAAGCATAACTCGGGACCGACAACCGGAATCTACCCGCGTAAATGGAAGCCCCGAAACCGATTTTCTCCTTCACCAACGGACTGGACTTCGCCGTCTATAAGGATGAGCCGCCCGACAATGGGATCATCCGATTCGGGCAAGGATTCGAAAACACGAATGTCAAGGTCACCGACGTCTCCTCTTTGCACCGACGAACAAGGTATCCGAAGCCGAGGAGCCGCCGCTCGAGTTCAACCTTAGGTCGACCCAAGAGTTTCCTCCCCGCAAAGGATCCCGACTAGGAGGAGTACCGCCGTCCGCAGGGGACCGTACTTACTACCCCCACCTGGTCTAGTTGTTTCCGCACCTACCCCGACTTCGCCAAATCAAAGGGGAAAGAAATCCGGAATTATGGTAAACTCGTTACCGTGGAGGGTACGAGATCTTCTCGTAAGACCTTCGTTTTCGAAATCGGGTCCAGTTCAAAGATTCGTCACCGACAAGGACCCAAAGAAGAAACGAAGTAGAAGGACCGCCGGAGAAGCCGTAGCCGCCGAAATTGCTTTCCCGGAGGAAATCCTGAACCGCCCGAATATACACCGCCGCCGAATATACACCGCTACCGAATATACACCGCCGCTCGAATACATACCACTCTTGGGAGGAAGCGGGTTCCATCCCCTCTCCGCCGCGAGAGGATGAGGAGAATGTTCGCAAGATTGCTGCCACATTACCTCAGCCCGCATATTACAACGATAGCCGCAAGAAAAGAACTAGAACTACGCCGTTTGCTCGACTGCAAACTTTGGTAGAAAAGTTAGCAAAGAAGGAAAACTGCCCCGTATCGGAGATTCTACGGAGAATAGGGCGGGTGCCAGTCAAATCCCGTCTTGGGCCCCGAGTAGAACCCGCCGTCAAGAGAATGGTAAAGAGATTGATAACATGGAGGGTACTGCCAGCAGATTGCATACCCAATAGCTGCATTATTAACATCTACAAGCAAGGTGACTGCATACCCCCACACATAGATCACCACGACTTTGTCGAGCCCTTCCGCACGCGTCTCTTTCCCGAACGAGTGTAACATCATGTTCGGATCCGACCTCCGGATAGCGAGCCCAGGTGAGTTCCGAGGGCCAGTAAAGATACCTTTACCGGTAGGTTCCGTCATGATACTGAAGGGCAACGGAGCAGATATCGCTAAGCATTGCAAACCAGGAGTACCAGTGAAGCGAATCTCAGTTACTTTAAGAAGGATGGACGACAGCAAGACACCTTACCATTTTCGAATGTACCCGTAGCTAGAGAACCTCCAGCCTTACGAGTCCGTGAGTTACATGGGAGATATCACACCTCCAACGTACATCCAAATTCGGCATCCTTGCCAAGGATGGATTGGAAGGTGATGTTATTAACCATGTACCCCACTATTCAGACATGGATTTTTGACAAGATGCTTCTTTGGATGGATAAACATAAGATCATACATAGTCCGTTTTGAGTCTACATGGATTGTATGAGATGTATTCCAGATCGAGTTGTATGATGTATTTTCAACATGATTGGAATGAAAGTGACCATGTCACATTTTTGGCCTTCACCTCTTTTGTGCAAATTGATTGGGAAACGCCATTAAAGTTAAATGAACTTCGAACAAAGAACAGAAAAGAAATAAAAAAAGGGGATAAAAGAAAACTTTCTAAAAAAAAATCTCTAAAAATGACGAACACCAAATTCACATGAACATTAAATAAACGATAAAATAAAATTTGAATCATTAAAAGATAAACGAAATCAGCATAAATGTTAAATCAAACCACAAATCAAATTCTCAATCAAATTCCAAATCCAATCTCGATCGAATTTCAAATTTGATCTTCCAAATTTCAAATCAAATCTTAAATCAAATTTCAATCGAGTTCGAAACTCGTCCTTCCAAATTTCAAATTCAATCTTTCCAGATTCCAAATCAAATCTAGATCAAATTTTAAATTTGATCTTCCAAATTTCAAATCAAATTCTCAATCAAATTTCAAATTCAATATTTCCAAATTCCAAATCAAATTTCAGTCTTTCCA
>JAKZJZ010001019.1:0-33007 GCA_022702705.1 Papilionanthe hookeriana x Papilionanthe teres | reverse complement strand
AAAGCAACAAAACAGGGATAACATATTTGGAAAATTTTTGGAGATCCTTAAAAAATTAATGATAAATATTTCTTTTGTTGAAGCATTAGAACAGATGCCTGACTATGCTAAGTTTATGAATAATATTCTTAAAAAGAAAAGAAAGTTCACAAATCATGAAACTATTGCACTTAGCGGAGAGTGTAGTACAATTATTCAAAAGAAGCTTTCGGAAAAATTTAAAGATCCAGGTAGTTTCGCTATCCCGTGTGCTATAGGTGAAAATTTTTTTGGAAGAGCCTTATGTGATATGGGAGCTAGTATTAATCTTATGCCTTTATCAACTTTCAAAATGTTGGGAATAGGAGAAATTTCTCCTACATTTGTGACTCTTCAGTTGGCTGATCGTTCCATTACTTACCCTAAAGGAGTGGTGGAAGATGTGTTAGTGAAAGTGGATAAATTTATCTTTCTAGTAGATTTTATTGTACTTGATATGGAGGAAGATAAAGAAATTCCAATCTTTTTGGGAAGACCATTCCTTGCTACTGGGAGAGCAGTGATTGACTTTCAAAAAGGAGAATTAACTCTGAGGGTTAATGATCAAGATGTGACCTTTAATATTTTGAAATCTATAAAGTATCCCTCAATGGAAAAAGATAATGAATGTTTTAGGATGGAGTTCTTTGAATATTTGAGAAATGATCATTTTGAAAATATATTTGAAAAAGAAGCAGAGTATGAAAATATGTTTGAAGAAGGAATTGAAAATGAAGAAAATTTAGTGTTGACCTCATTTTTGATGAGGTCTTCTCTTCTTCTCTTTAGTACTTAGGATCTAGCCTTAGGCTTTTCCTTTGACTATCTTAGAGGATTAGAATCGAGACCCACCTTTTAGAAATTCAAACCACTTCTAAACTCCTGCAAACCCCACAAACTCGACCGTAGACCCCTAATCACCTGTAGGGTTGAAATCAAATGTGGAAGTTTAAAGGATGAGTTCCTATAGGACTTTTTGGCCTTAGGACTGCCCTGGGTGGCCTGGTCTGGTGAGGGGCTGACTTACACACATACTACACTTATACACTACACCTACACCTTTAGGACAGAAACCAAAACTGAAACCCATAACTAAATTAAAAGACACTACAAGATAAAATTCACCGCCACAACATTCAAAATATAAAACAACTCAAAATTTAATCACAAACAGAACACAAAACTACAATGACAACTGAATTAAAACGTCCTGTTGGATGATCGAGAATACCTCGGATGATGTAACCTACGTGTTGCTAACGGGATTTCCCACGGGTCTAAATGAAAGTGTGGAACTCATTCAGCTGAGTTTAGCAAATTCATCTCGGACTAAGTGAATCCGATAAAAATAATGATGCCGAAGGATGGAACCGCGGGATCTTAACCGGTGTCGTTATAATCAACTTTAAGATTTGTTTTAATTAAAACACAAAAAACACTTGGAAATTAAGACTTCTCTAAACCAAAACACTTTTCTCATCCCCCGATTTATGATTTCTAAAACTAAACCTCTGCAACAACAAGGAGCTCGGAGCATGGTGGGCAAAGCACGGCCATCGTCGTCAAGAAAACTCGAACCTACTTCGAAGAAACTTTCCTAGAATTAAACAACAAAGCCATAGGACTTCGAGGTAGTTCGCCTAGTGCAACATAAATCCTCAACTCTTCGTTAGGCATTCGCATCGCAAATTAAGCCCTAACCGGTCTTAGGATTCCGAGGTAGTCGTCCGATACGACATAAACCCTCATATCTTCCAGTGCTATTTCGTATGATTCTATCATATAAATATAAGCCCTAATTAATTAAAATTGGCAAGATTAAAACATTAAATAGACATTAGGACTTTCCTAAATCCAAGCCAAACAATAGATAGTCGGGAGATTATCGAAGTTCACTTCGAATCCGTAATTTCTCCTACTTTTCTTCCTTTCGAATTCCCAAAATAAAATGTTCCAAACTCGATCCATTCCCTATCGAGATTCAAAAATTCAATCCTTTCGAAAACTTAAACTTTGAAATTCTCGAGAGCGTAATTATCGATTATTATCGAGAGTTTTCTTAGGTGATTCCCGTCACTTAAGATGTAATTAACTATAGGGGCTTGCCCTTATAGTGGAATTTTAAAGAACCTGTGTAATATAAACCCCGTTTAATGTTTTCATATTAAGCAGTGGAATTTGTCTGGCTTATAAAATTGGTTCGTGCACCAAACGGATGTCACAAATCTTCTAGTTTATTTAACCGAGCCCCACCATCAAGCAAGGTGTCTATCCTTAGTGGATAGATACACTGGCTAGTGATGCGGTGCTCGTTTATATAAACTATTTGGGATGTGAGATCGATTTGATTTCATATCTTAAAATCTTCAAATTTAAAATTATTTTCAAAATCAAATACTACTTTCTAAATTATATCTATATTTAAATTAAATTTAAAATTCGCCGACAACTTCCGGCGACTCCGCCGGGACTAGTTCCTCTCTCCATTTCGATCAAATAAGCTTCGCTTTCAAAAATCGGTAGTGTATCCATGTCCCTAATGGATCAAGCTACTCCTTCTTTCCGTTGGAATACTATGTTCATTTCTACCTCGAACGAGTATAGCCAACATTCTCTCGGATTTAGGAGCCACTCGTTTAGACACCCCTAAACGCAGAGGTTCCGAGATCCTTTTACCTCATTTCCGAGGTGGGGCGGACCCCAATAAGTGTTAGCTTAGAGTGATCCTTCGAGTCGAGAAGTCTCGCTTAAGACTCTCTTTTCCTTTCCAACTCCGATTCGCATCCCTTACCTTCTCTACACCTTCGAACACTCCGTTCTAAATAAACAAACCCTCTAATAAGTGATTCTTTTAATAAGTGATTCCTTCTTATAAATACATGAACAAGAATGAGTTCGGACTCTTTTCAATTCCTTTCTTTTCGTCCTAAAGAAAAGAAGCATAACTCGGGACCGACAACCGAATCTACCCCGCGTAAATGGAAGCCCCGAAACCGATTTTCTCTTTTACCAATGGACTCGGACTTCGCCGTCTATAAGGATGAGCCGCCCGACAATGGAATCATCCAATTTGGACAAGGATTTGAAAACACGAACGTCAAGATCACCGACGTCTCCCTCTTTGCACCGACGAACAAGGTATCCGAAGCCGAGGAGCCGCCGCTCGAGTTCAACCTCAGGTCGACCCAAGAATTCCCTCCTCCGCAAAGGATCCCGACTAAGAGGAATACCGTCGTCCGCAGGAGGACCGTTCTTACTACCCCCACCTGGTCTAGTTGTTTCCGCACCTACCCCGACTTTTGCCAAATCAAAGGGGAAAGAAATCCGAATTATGATGGACTCGTTACCGTGGAGGGTACAGATCTTCTCGTAAGACCTTCCGTTTTCGAAATCGGGTCCAGCTCAAAGATTCCGTCACCGACAAGGACCCAAAGAAGAAACGAAGTGAAGGATCGCTAGAGAAGCCGTAGCCGCCGAAATCGCTTTCCTAGAGGAAATTCCGTAACCGCCGGAATATACACCGCCGCTCGAATACATACCACTCTTGGGAGGAAGCAGGTTTCATCCCCTCTCCGCCGCGAAGATGAAGAAAATATTCGCAAGATTGTCGCCACATTACCACGACCTCGCATATTACAACGATACACGCAAGAAAAGAACTAGAACTACGCCGTGTTGCTTCGATCGCAAACTTTGGTAGAAAAGTTAGCAAAGAAGGAAAACCGCCCCGTATCGGAAATTCTACGAAGGATGTGGCGGGTGCCGCCAAATCCCGTCTCGGGCCCCGAGTAGAACCCGCCATCATGACGTAAAAGCCAAGTAAAAGAATGAAGGCTAGTCCGCCCGTTGTCGTCTCGAGATTACAAATTAGGGAGGATACCACCTTCCAAAGCATTTGGCCGACGTACCATCCGGTCCTAGACCTTCTATCGTTAGAAGGATGGTATGGCGTCCCACTACCAGGCGAGCTGAGATCGAAACAAGCAATTCGAGAAAGAAAGTCTCGCCGAGAGACTCGAATCAAGAAAGTGCTACCGCGATGAAGGGGACTCGTGAGAAGGGGACTCCGGCAGCTATCGCACGACAACCACGAAGACACACGTAAAGCCCCGCTAGAAGATGCCATGGAAAAGTCGAGAACCGATATCCGACGATCGGCAAAAGGAAGAGAAGAAAAGTTCGGAGACGAGATTGATTCATCGGAATTCTCGGACGACGAATACGCGTAAATCAACATGGTCGAGACACGAGCTTCATCGCCTTCGCAAGGTGCTCCCGCAGCCGCGCAGAAGAGAGGAGCCGAACCGATGAGAAGGCAGCCTTCAGGAGAAAGACGACACGATCGCTCAAATGGCGAAGAGGATGGAAGAAATGGCCGTAGCTCCGGCCACTCTCCGCAGTCAAGTACAACCACATAGAGAGACACCCTGCAGGTCATTCACATTGTAGACGGAGGAAAGGAGATTACGTCCGTCAATGGGGATGATCACCGAAAAGGATACAACACAAAGTATGATTCCCGAAAAGGATATCAAGAACTCGTGGAACAAGAAAGTGCGAGAAGCCTTAAGCACAATCGAAGAGCGGGACATCCATTCGGACGGCAGACCTTACCTGTAAGAATTCGACGCCGTCCAATACCCGAAAGGCTTCGTACCACCTCTCGTTCAAGACCTTCGACGGAACCGGGAACCCCCGACAAGCATGTGGCACACTTTCGTGCCGGCTGTTGCAATGCCGGCAGAGCGATGCATTACTCTTCCGACAGCTCGTCGCCATCCGTCGGAATCGCCTTCGACCGGTATGCGTAATTACCAAATGGTTCGGTGAAGACGTTCTCGAGCTAGAGAACCTCTTCATCAAGCGATTCGCCGGAGCTCGACACCACATCACTATAGGTGATTTAGTGGTAGAGAAACAAAAGCCGAATGAAACTTTGGTGGATTACATACTTCGATGGAGGAACTTAAGCATGAAGTGTGAACCACAACCGCAAGAACAACACGCAATCGTCATTTTACTAAAAAGCATCCATGGCCCGATAAGACTTCTCCTCAAGGGATTTACTATTAAGACTTTCGAGAAGTTGTTAAGCAAGGCCGGAAGCTTGCAAGAGGAGGCAAAGCAATTAAGTTTCACCGATAAAACAGATAAACGAAGCCCGTGAAAACTTTTGAAAAGAAGTCCGGATCGTTGCAGCGAGTCGACAAAGGCAAGCAACCGATACAAATATCGTCAGAACGGCTGCAAAGAACCACAACAGAATTACCAGCAACCCCGACCCAGCTATCAGTCATCTCAACAGTATGAACAACCGCCCCGTCCGCAACGTACATTAAGGGAGCTTTTGAGCAGAGAATATCTGTTCAAGAATGAAGCAAGGCCGAAAATGTTCCGTAGTCCGATGAAGACTCCGCATTTCCAACTGCAGTAGCCTAAAAGACCAGAGGAAGTCAACAAGAAAGGTGATCCCAACTTTCGCCCTTACCACCGGATGCTCGGGCACAAAATGAAGATTGCATTACCTTCAAAAGTTGGCTCAATGACAACCTTCGGAAAGGGAATATAACGATCCCGAAGGAGTACATGAAGGAACCCCGTAAAGGAGGTTCCGTCAATGTTGTCTCGACCGATCCCATCATTCCGATAGATCCCTATACGACCGACGATGGATGGACTACCGCTCGGACGAGGTCTTCGAAAAGATTTTAGACAAGCATCCAAACCGCTTCGGTGCGAGTTTCAATTCGTAGTTCGAAACCCGTTAAGCCGCACTATCAATCGCGATGGAAGAACCACCTCAACAGAGACGATCGAAGAGAAGAAGAAAATCGACGAAGAAGAGAGGACCGAGGCTCCTAAGGCTGTACTAGGGGCCGCTTATCCTAGATAGTCGTTTCCGATTCGGGGAGAAATCCTCGAACCTCCGATTTTGTATGATTATCCGCCTCACTTCGGTGGGATCATATAATGATAAGGGTGATGGCGTTGGCTACGTTTTGACTGTTTCTAACGATTACGTAACTAACGATAATCCGGATATCGATTTCGATACCAACGATAATTCTCAAATCATACACGATCTCGACGAGCAAAATAACGAAGAAGACATCCATCAAGGAGGCTACGAGAGTTCAACAAGCAACGAATCTATCTCGCGAGTTTCGAGGAGCTCCAGATCACGATAGAGTTAGAGCCTTCGCACTCGAAGCTAATCCGAAGAGCCTCGTCATTCCGATTCAAGAAGAGACACCCGCAAGCTCAACAATAGATTCGCAGGAAATTACGAAGTCAACTTAAGAAGTGGAAAAGTTCTACCTCCGAGAATGGGTCCAAAGGACAAAGGAAAGGTGTGGTTGTTCAAGAAGAACCAACCCCACAGAAGAAATACCCATTCGAGAAGAAGCAGAGACACATGAAAATAAAGTGGACTACAACGTGCTAGCCCATCTTAGGAAACTACCGGCCAAACCGAGCATTTATGATGCTCTCATCTTATCAAAGGAGATGCGAGAAGCTCTGATCAAGGCCTTACTTGATCCGGAAATTTGCTTAGCTCAAATGGCCGGAGATTCCTTAGATGAGGTTTGCTCGTTAAAGGAACAACGAGGTGTTACCTTCACGGACAATTGTCGGCATATTTTTAGGTTATGTGTTTTATTTTGAAAAGGGAGTCGCCTACAGAAATTGTCGGCGAATTTTAATTTAATTTAAATAAATAATTTGAAAAGTAGTATTTGATTTTGAAAATAATTTTAAATTTGAAAATTTTAAGATATGAAATCAAACCGATCTCACATCCCGAATAGTTTATATAAACGAGCGCCGCACTCACAAACCGTGTATCTATCCCGAAGAATAAACACACTCGCTCGATAATGGGGCTCGATTAAATAAACTAGAAAGGTTTCAGTGACATCCGTTTGGTCCGCGAACCAATTTTATAAGCCGACAAATTCCCCCGCTTAATATGAAACTATTAAACAGGGTTTATATTACCCAGGTTCTTAAAGTTCCCTATAAGGGCAAGCCCCTATAGTTAATTACATCTTAAGTGACTGGAATCACCTAAGAAAACTCTCGATAATAATCAATAATTCTCGCTCTCAAGTATTTCAAAGTTTAAGTTTTCAAAGGATCGAATTTTGGAAATTTCAATAGTGAATGGATCAAATTTAGAACATTTTTATTTTGGGAATTCAAAGGAAGAAAAGTAGGAGAGATCACTGGATTCGAAGCGGACTTCGTAATCTCCCGACTATCCTATTGTTCGGCTTGGATTTAGGAAAGTCCTAATGTTTATTTAATGTTTTAATCTCGCCAATTTAGTTAATTAGTGGCTTATATTTATATGATAGAATCATACAAATTGCCTAGAAGATATGAGGGTTTATGTCGTATCTGACGACTACCTCGGAATCCTAAGACCGATTAGGGCTTAATTTGCAATGCAAATGCCTAACGAAGAGTCGAGGATTTATGTCGCACTAGTGCAAACTACCTCGAAGTCCTATGGCTTTGTTATTTAATTCTAAGAAAGTTTTGTTGATGTAGGTTCAAGTTTTGCTCGACGACGATGGCCGTGCCGCCCACCATGCTCCGAGCTCCTCGTCGTTGCAGAGGTTTAGTTTTAGAAATCATAAATCAAGAGATGAGAGAAGTGTTCTGCGTTTAGAGAAGTCTTAATTTCCAAGTGTTTTTTGTGTTTTAATTAAAACAGTATCTTAAAGTCGATTAAACGAACCGATTAAGATCCCACGGTTCCGTCATCCCGCACCGTTATTTTCATCGAATTCACTTAGTCCGTATGAATTTGCTAAACTCAACTAAATGAGTTCCGCACTTTCATTTAGACCGTGGAAATCCCGTTAGCAACACGTGGGTTACATCATCCGAGGTATTCCCGATCATTCAACGAGACGTTTTAATTTAGTCAGTAATTGTAGTTTTGTGTTCCGTTTCGTGATTAAATTTTGAGTCGTCTTATATTTCGAAAAGTCATGGAGGTGAATTTTATCTTGTAGTGTCTTTTATTTTAATTTTGGGTTTCAGCTTTGGTTTCGTCCTAAAGGTGTAGGTTTTCATGCAACCGTTGTTTATCATGCAAGAAAAATAAGTGCGATGCGATTAAATAAATTGCAATACAATAAAAGCGTACTCGAGGATCTTCCCGTCATCCCAAGCCGCACTTAAAACACGCTTAGAATATTTAAGCAAGCTCCTAGTAAAGCTAAGAGAAAGGTTTATGGTTTCCTACCAAATTCCTAATCCTACAAGCTAGTCGTTTCCTATGACGTCTAGTGTTCTTTCGTGTTTTTAGCTCAAGACGATTTTCTTCATCAAAGAACAATTAAGTTCAATTGTTCTTATCAACATCCTATCATATCGAGGAAGTGCTTAGGAGAGATCTCAAACATCTTTTCAATATTTCTAGGATTGTTTTAAGCCCAAATGAATTTAATTGTGTAAATGAATCGATCGTCCGAGGTTTTCAAGTTTTGTTAACTCGCTCAGATGAATCTAGACATTTGAATGTTCTATAAGTGAAGTAACATTTCATTTTAATGTTCTATTTAGGAGTTATGATAACTAAAGCTCCTAAGGGCAAAATGATATTTAATGATTTCGTGATTCAAATTTAAGTTCAAATTAATGATTTAAGTTTCGAATAGTGTTCAAGTTATTTTAGCATTTATTTCTTCATGTCTTAAGTGAGGTTATTTAATTCAATTTAATTTAATTTAATTTATTTTAATTTAATTTAATTTGATTTGATTTAATTTAATTCAATTTAATTTATTTGATTTAATTTCTTAATTTAATTTAATTTAATTTTAATTTAATTTAATTTAATTTAATTTAATTTAATTTAATTTAATTTATTTATTTAATTTAATTTAATTTAATTTAATTTAATTTAATTTAATTTTATTTAATTTAATTTATTTAATTCATTTAATTTAATTTAATTTGTTTATTTAATTTAATTTAATTTAATTTAATTTAATTCAATTTTTAATCTTAATTTAATTTAATTTAATTGAAAATTTTTTGAAAGAGTTTAATGATTTAATTTTAGTTTAATGATTAAGTCTTTTAATATTTTAAATTTGAGTTATCATTTTAATTAAGAGTTGAGTATTAATGAGATGATTAATTTAGGGATTTTTAAATTAAAGAATAAATCTCTTCCTAATAATATCCCTATTTTAATAATTCCAAATTTATTATTCTTCCAAATTCAATTAATTATTTAATTAAAGTTTAATCATTTTAAATTACTTAATGGGTTTCTACCCTTTGATTATTTAGTTTCAATCATCCAAATCAGATTAGGATCAAATATTTTACTTGTTAATTTTTTTATTAAACCTAAAGTCTTAATTAAGGATTAAAATTTTAATTACCATTTTGCCCTTTAAGCCTAATAATTTCATAACTCACTAAATTGAACTCAAATGAACTTGAAATTTTTATGTGACTTCACTTATGTGTCAATGAAGACATGAGAGGAGAAAATGTGATTTTTCTGTATTTAATTTATTTATATAATTATTTTTTGTAGAAAAGAGAAATTTCCAAGGAAAATTCAATAACATGACCAAGGGAAAGTTTCTGTCCTTAAGAAAATTAAGGGACATTCCTAATGACCAGAGGACCACTTGGACCAAATTTTGTAATTTTTTGAATTATATTTTATTTATTAGAATTATTTTAAGTTCTGGAGTATTAATTAATTTAAAAATAAAATAAATGTTGAAAAATAAATTTTATAATTTTTAAAATTCTCTCTGATATCAAGGATTCCAGAGAATCAAACTTTGCAATTTTCTGATTTTTCTTTGATTTATTATAATTATTTTGGTGAAAATGCTAAAAAAAATACATTTTTTAATTTTAAAATTACCCTAGAGCTTTAAAAATTAATATCTCACTAAATAGACCTAGGAAAAATATGGGACTTGTTCCTAAGTGATTAAAATTCAAAATATGACATTTTGGTGAATTTTATTATTTTTGTGATTTTTATTATTTTTTAATTATTAAAAATATTAAAATAATATTAAAAATCAACTTTTTTAGAAAATTGAAATTTTAATTTTCTTAAACTCCCCTGATATCAGAGAGACTCCAAAACCAATTTGGTGAATTTTTGAAAGATATTTGGAGAGTTATGAATTTTTAAAATTTAAAATGACTAAGCTGGCTTAATTAACCCAATTAATGGGGCTAACCAAGTCCAATTGACCTCAAATTTTTATGATGGGTTCCTCTGATCCTAAAGGTCAGTGGAGAATTGATTTCAAGTCAATTTGATCTATGGTTAACTCTAATTAATTAGAAACCTATTTTGGGTGTTTAAGCCAATTAGGGTTGATCTAAGTGAATTAACTCAAATCCTATTTTTCCTAGGGTTCTCTAATCATAAGGAACATCACCAAATTTTCCTAGAACTTATTACACAACATGCTATTTATTGGAATTAAAATACTTAAAATAGCAACATGCATTTGAAAAATCAATAACTTTTCATAGGGATGGCCTCTGACTTTGGAAAATTCGTGGAATGTTCCCAAATTCGCAGGCTTCAAAAGCCCTATGGTTTCATGCCATGGTGAATTGTATGAATGCATGGAGAATTAAATGTATGCAGAGAGTAAATAAATTATTAAAAATAAAATACTTGATGAAATTAAATGATTTCTTTTCCACATTATTCTCCTCTATTCACTGAGCAAGAGGGTATTTTTCTTTTATTTTTCTGATTTTTCTACACAAAGTTATGAATTTTCCAAGTTTAGGGAATTAAATAAATAGAAAATACCCCTAATTTTCTACTTATCCACGCGGCGCCGCCGCATCCTTAGCCTCTCCGAAGCGGTACGTGTCGCGCCGCGATCGGGCGCCGCCATCCGAGTCGCCCGTCCCGGACCCGCAGCTCACGTAACGTTCTCCGGTCCGGCGCAATCCGATCCGTCCGCTCGATACACGCGCGATCCAACGGCTCCTCGGTCATCGTCTACGACCGGTGTGCACCCGTGACCGTCAACCCTCTAACCCTAATTTCTCACTCGATTCTCAATGGATTTTCGTGTTCTTATGCTCTATGCGATTCGTCTTCAAGAGACGAACACATCCATACTGGTAAACATGCATCGAAATTTACTCAAATGAAATGGAGAATCTCCGTAAGCTCGGGAAGAAGAATGAGTTCATACCTTCGCTCGCAGAAGTGAAGCTTCGATCCGAGAGTTGTTGCACCTTCGACCGGATCCTGAGCAAGCTCCGCATGAAGTCTCCCGGTCCGGTGAATCGTCTAGTCGGACTTCGACCACAGCCCGATCACAAAGCTTCGGAGTCCGGAGCAACCGGGTGGCCTCGGAGATGGGGCTTTTATCGGTGGACACCTTCCCTCGTCCGGTGAAGGTGTAGAGACAATCAATTTGGGGATTGGCTCACCGTGGAGGAGTGTCCCGGCTTTGGGCTCGGATTTCAACTCGAAATCGAGCTCGCAGAGAAGAAATGGCAGGGGGATCTCACCTGGGGATCAAGTGCTCTGTGTATGAGGAGGGGTCTCGGAACAATTTTGGCAGCAGTTTTGGCAAGGTTTTTGCAATTCTCCTCTCATGGCCGCGAGGGGTGGTGTTTAAATAGCATGGTCGGAGGGTCTCCTGTGGGGAGTTAGGGCTCGGATCAGCCGCTCCAGTGAGGAGAAGAACAGACCATGGTGACCACTAGTGCATGGGCAGCTCAAGCAAGGGAGAATTTCAATGTTGGCTCACTCCCAAGGTCTCGGCATGGCGTTTTCCGGCTGACCGGGTGGCCGGCCGGCCGTGCACGGGTCACCCTCAAGGTCAGGTGGGTCGTAGTCGGAGGCTTGTGCAGATCACTAAGCATTGGCCATGTGTAAAGGGTTCGAATCAAAGTGGAATGGGAAAGGGCTAGTTTTGGGTCTAAATGGGTCAACCCTTGGTTTTGGGTTAGGTTCACCCTCCAAGGCCAATTTGGGTCGAAGGGAAAGTCACTTGGATCAGCTTGATTAGTGGGGTCAAGTCACAATCCAAGTACAATTAAGCTTAAGCAAGAGTTAGGGGAGACATGGGAGTGGTTAATTACTCTTAAGAGAATCATTAAAGGGTCCCCTCCTCTTGCCATTTTGGGTATGGTGAAGTGTCCAAGGCTTTCATGGCTCACATGTGGCTCATGCATGGCTTCATGGCTCACCTTCGTCTGTGGAAAGCTTCAGTCAATTTCATGAAAATAGATTTTAGGAATATTTTGGTATTTTTGGGCAATTTGGCATGGTGCTTGGTTTAGATTTATTTGATGATGGAATTGAAACTTAGGGAATGATTTTCATCAAATGGATGACAAATGAAAATGTCATGTGGGCTTTAGAATCAATTTTGGGCTCATTGAAATGGTTTTAGATGGCTTTTAAATGGTTTAGGAAAGTGGGCTTTTGAATTTTAAAATGGATTTTTGGGATGAAATTTTGGCAAAGGCTTGGGCCAAATAATTGTTGAGTTTGGTTTAGGGATGCTTCATGAGTGGTTTGAAACAAATTTGAGGTGATTCTGGGTTCGAATCGGGTTGATATCGCTTTTCGGTAAAGAGGCTAAGGTGGGCCAAAATGGGCTACCATGGGCCAAAGTTAGGCTAGAGTTGAAATTGATGTAAAATTAATGTTGGGAAATGTTTATGGGAGTGTTTCAAAGAGGTTTTGGCTTTGGTTAGGTTTTGATTTTGGGGATTTGGGCTCATTCTGGGCTAGGTTTTAGGTTTAGGTCAAAATTGGGCTTTTTGATTTTGGGTTGAATTCGAGTGGGGTTTGGGTCTAAATTTTGGGCAAATCATGCTAGTGTTTTGTTTATGGGGATGTCAAGGAAGGTTTAGAAAAGATTTGGGGTTAATTGGAGTTGAATTGGGTGAGTTTGGGTTAGGTTCGGGTCATAGTCCAAATCGGGCTTTAAGGCCAAAAGTGAAATCGATCCCAATGCCAATCAAATTGGGCTTGTATTTGGTCTAGATTGGTGTTGGGGATGTTGAATTGAAGTTTAGAATTGAATTGGACCAGAATTTGGGTCAATTGGGTAGGTTTGGTTTGACATCGGGTTTACTTTGGGTTAAAATGGGTCAAATTGGGGGTTTTGACAAAAGTGGGGTAAATTGACAAAATTGGCCCATGGTGTAGTTGAACAAAATGAAATTGGGAATATTTGGGATTTTCTGGAATTTTCTGGGAATTTTCTGAATTTTTGGATTTTTGGGTCAAAAGGGGTATTTTGGGTATTTGGAAGGTATTGGGGGGTATTTTTGGAATTTTTGATATTTTTGGATATGGATGATCAGTTTGAGTGATGTGGAAATGTTTGGGATTGATTTTGGAGAATTTTGGGTAATTTGGAAATTTTTGAGAAATTTGGCTATTCGTGGCTTGGGTAGGTCATGGGTGTTGGGTCCCGGGGTCAAAAATTGAAAATTTGGAAAATTGAAGATTGGGTGGATGTAAGTGAAATGAAATCATTTTTGTTGAGCCATGAAGCCATATCAAGCCCACATGAGCCATGAAGGGACTCATTCGAGGCATTCACCATGTTGTTCCTAACCCTCTTACCAAGGGCTTAGGGTTAAGGACCATCCATGTGAATCACCTACATGAGTCAGAAGTTAAGTTGGGTAAGGGTATGTTTTTAGGAGGTGTGTGAAAGTGTAGTGCATAGGTGTAGTGTATGTGTAAGTCAGCCCTTTACTGCACTGTGCCACCTGTAGGCGTCCTAAGGCCAAAGAGTCCTATAGAACTCATCCTTTAAACTTCCACATTCGATTTCAACCCTCTAGGTGATTAGGGGTCTATAGCCAAGTTTGTGGAGTTTGCAGGAGTTAAGAAGTGGTTTGAAATTCTAGATGGTGGATCCCAATTCTAGTTCTCTAAGATAGTCAAAGGAAAAGCATAAGACTAGATCCTAAGTACTAAAGAGAAGAAGAGAAGACCTCATCAAAATGAGGTCAACAAATGGACCCCCAATAGGTGTGGTGAGCCGACGGAGCACACCGCGCGTATCGGTGTTGACCGAAACGATCAACAAAACCAACACGGATGTCCAAGTAACAAACTTAGGACAAAGTGAAGAGCTTCCGCTGGGAGTGTCAAGTATATCTCCGGACAGGAGATTCTCGAACTCTCGCTGGGGAAAGGAAAAGGAGGTGAATCCCAAATCACATGTTTCGAGAGAATTTCGATTTAGATTTTATTTTATTTCATGTTCAAGTCACGATGCGTGAGTTTAGATTTCAATTGGAGTTTTAATTTAGATCGAAGTTTAGTTAGGATTAATTTGAAAGAATTCGATTTGAAATGAAAATTGGAATTTTCAAGTTTTAGATGTAACATCTTCAACCCCAAAAGAAGATCGAATCGATTGGATTGGATCATTACAATGAGGAAAGATCTCGTAGTAATGCGGTATCGGATGTAAAATCCTTAACCTCAAGAGTTCGATTTGATGTATTTCAAGGCAACAGAAAAGAATCCTAAAGCAAAGGCAGCCTCGATGTAAAATCCTCGACCCAAAAGTTCGAATTGATGTATTTCAGATGCAAGAGGAAGAGAATCCTAGCAAAGGCAGCTTCGGATGTAAAATCCTCGACCCAAAGGTTTAAATTTGATGTATTTCAGCTGCAGTAGGAAAAGAATCCTAAAGCAAAGGCAATCTGGATGTAAAATCCTCGACCCAAGAGTTCGAATTGATGTATTTCAGTGCGATAGGAAGAGAATCCTAAAGCAAGGCAAGCTTGGATGTAAAATCCTCGACCCAAAGGTTCGAATTGATGTATTTCAAAGGCGAAGAGAAGAGAATCCTAAAGCAGAGGTACTGGATGTAAAATCCTCGACCCAAAGGTTCGAATTTGATGTATTTCAATGCGCAAGAGAAGAGAATCCTAAAGCAATAGGCCTTGATGTAAAATCCTCGACCCAAAGGTTCGAATTTGATGTATTTCGAAGCGCAAGAGAAGAGAATCCTAGCAAAGTGCGAGTCTTGGATGTAAAATCCTCGACCCAAAGGTTCGAATTGATGTATTTCAAAGGCAAGAGGAAGAGAATCCTAAAGCAAAGGCAGTCTTGGATGTAAAATCCTCGACCCAAAGGTTCGAATTGATGTATTTCAATGCAGTAGGAAGAGAATCCTAGAAGGTGCAGTCTTGGATGTAAAATCCTCGACCCAAAGGTTCGAATTGATGTATTTCGATGCGAGGAAGAGAATCCTAAAGAGGTGCTTGGATGTAAAATCCTCGACCCAAAGGTTCGAATTTGATGTATTTCAATGCAGAGGAAGAGAATCCTAAGCAAAGGTACTGGATGTAAAATCCTCGACCCAAAGAGTTTGAATTTGATGTATTTCATGCAGATAGGAAGAGAATCCTAAAGCAAGGCAGTCTTGGATGTAAAATCCTCGACCCAAAGGTTTGAATTTGATGTATTTCAGATGCAGTAGGAAGAGAATCCTAGCAAAGGTACTTGGATGTAAAATCCTCGACCCAAAGGTTCGAATTCGATGTATTTCAAAGGCAAGAGGAAGAGAATCCTAGAACAGGCAGTCTTGGATGTAAAATCCTCGACCCAAAGGTTTGAATTTGATGTATTTCAAGTGCAGTAGGAAGAGAATCCTAAAGCAAAGGTACTTGGATGTAAAATCCTCGACCCAAGAGTTTGAATTGATGTATTTCAAGGTAGCAGGAAGAGAATCCTAGAGAAGGCTGACTTGGATGTAAAATCTTCGACCCAAGAGTTCGAATTGATGTGATGTTTGATGTGAGATCTGGAAAGATCGAATTTGAGATTTGATAGAGATTTGGAATCTGGAAAGATTGAATTTGAGATTTGATAGAGATTTGGAATCTGGAAAGATTGAATTTGAATTTTGATCGAGATGAGTTTGAAATTTGGAAAGATTTGAATTTGAATTTTAATCGAGATTGGATTCGAAATTTGATTGAGAATTCGATTTAACATTCTTGTTGATTTTGTTTATCCTTTAATGATTCAAATTTGATTTTGATTCGATTTGTTTAATGATTCATGTGAAAATTTGGTGTTTGTCAGTATTTTATTTTAGATTTTAGATATTTTTGTTATTTTTTTTTTGGTTCGGACTCAATCATAAGTAATCACTTCGCCCGTGCTTCTAGGGATGGAAAGTTCATTCCTTCGAAACATCGAGTAGCGTAATACTTTTTCAAGTATCGTCCATCGATCGGAAGCATATGTCGTTCTCCCCGGCAATTCACTAGCCGGTAGGAACCTCCCGAGTATACCGCTTCAACCACAAACGGTCCTTCCCAAGTGGGTTCAAATTTTCCTCCTATCTCGCGATGTGCAAGAATAGTCTTTGAGAACGAGAACTAAGTCACCAACTTTCAAGGTTCTCGCGACCCGCCTGTCATGGGCTCGAACCATCTTAGCTTGGCATAGTTCTAAATTCCGTTGCGCCGCAAGTCTTTTCCCTTCCGTGCTCTCTAATTCTTCGAGTCGTAATTTGGCGTTCTCTTCGTTGTGATTTTATTTGCAACTCGCAATTCCGAGTGAAGGAGCCGAACCTCTAAAGGTAACACTCGCCTCGGACCCATACACCAGAGCGTAAGGTGTAGCTTGCGTAGGAGTTCTGAAGGTTGTCCGGTAGGCCCATAAGGCTTCTAACAACTTCTCGTGCCAATTTCTCTTATTGTCGTCTAAAGTCTTCTTTAAAATTTGAACGAGAGTTTTATTAAAAGCCTCAGCAAGGCCGTTTGCTCTCGGGTAGTAAATTGTTGAATATCGCCGATCGATTCCGTGTCTCCCGACAAAATTGTTGATTTGTGTGCTTCCGAATGCCGACCCATTATCCGAGATGATCCCGCGCGGCACCCCGAAGCGGTAGACAACTTGGTTCTCGAAAATTGTAAGCACGTGATGTGCTTTCACTTCTCTAAGTGGAACCGCCTCCGCCCACTCGGAAAAGTAATCCGTAGCCGCAAGAATGAAGCGATGTCCTTTCGACGACGGTGGTTCTATCGGACCCACTATATCCGTGCCCCAACATTCAAATGACCACGATGCAATTGTCTGGATGTAAGCACATTCGGAGGTTGGTGTAGAACCACTCCGTGCACTTGGCATTGGTGACGCTCTCGGCGATTTTCATGCGCTCGGTCATCATCGAGGGCCAGTAGTACCCTAGTCTTTTAATTTTCATTTTCATCTTTGGACCCGATCGATGAGCGCCACGGAGTCCCGAATGCACCTCTTTAACAATTTCACGGGCCTCGGACCCGCTTAGGCACCTTAGCCACATTCGATCAAAAGACCTTCCGTATAATGTGTTGTTTATTAATGCGTAGACGCAGTTCTTTTCGATCCGATGGGCTAACGACCTATCGTCCGGTAGTTTTCCTGTTCGTAGGTAATCCATCAATGGCCGTCGCCAATCTTCCGTGTTTTCCGTCACCGCCGCAATCGATCCTTCTTCCTTTTCCGATTCGTGTATCGTGTCTATGTCAAGCCGTGATAGGACCCGGCGTCCGTGAACCGACACTTCCACTCGATTCATCTTGCAAACGAGCAAATTCTTTTGCGAGACGAGCTAGCGCATCCGCTGGAGCGTTTTCTTTCGGGAATTTTGTAGATCGTCACATTTGGAATTTGTTCCAACAAATTCGTATGGCATACCTGGAAGTATTGCTCGAGTCTTGGTTTTAAAATTCCGTACTCGTCCGACGATCCGTTGAATGATTAACTCGCGAATCCCCGTAGATGTTGATGTCCGTTATCCCCATTCGAATGGTTAATTCCGGTCCCGTTATGAGGGCTTCGTATTCCGCTTCGTTGTTCGTACACGGCTCCGTCAAGTGGTAGGAGTATCTTAACATCCCCCGCTCCGGTGTTATAAAGATTAGCCCGATTCCCGCCTTACCGGCACTATCACTTGCGATTCTTCGTCTTTGTGCGTCGAAGATGCTCCGTCGAAATATAATTCCCAACGTCGATCATCAAGGTCTTCTAGGTTCATTATTTGTTCATCCGGCGAGTCGTCATCGAGAGGAGATTCTGCCGGCAAAGGGTGTGCCGCGAGGAAGTCTCGCTAGGGCTTGTCCCTTTACAAGCACGAAGAGGCACGAAAGTTATATCAAATTGCAATAATATCATCGACCATCCGGCAAGTCCGCCGGAAAGCGTTGGACGAGTCATCAAGTATCGCAATCGATTAAACTTCGAGATTAGGTCGACCTTATGAGAAAGCATGTAATGCCCGAGCTTTTGAGCGGCGAAGATCGGGGCCAAACAATGCTTTTCAATTGCGGGATACCTTATTTCCGTCGGCGAGAAACGACGGCTTAAGTAATAAAGAGCATTTTCTTTACCCTCATCATCGACTCCAGCCAACAGGCTCCGAGAGAGTCGTCTAAAGCCGCGGTATAAAGTATTAGCGGTCTACCCGAGACTAGGGGCCGCTAAGACAGGAGGTGTCATTAAATATTGTTTA
Organism: Papilionanthe hookeriana x Papilionanthe teres; assembly: GCA_022702705.1. NCBI lineage: Eukaryota > Viridiplantae > Streptophyta > Magnoliopsida > Asparagales > Orchidaceae > Papilionanthe > Papilionanthe hookeriana x Papilionanthe teres. The sequence continues at coordinate 14,468 of JAKZJZ010001019.1, read as the reverse complement.
ATGTCCTCGAAGGCCCTCTCGGCATTTCTCTTCCCAAATAAATTTGGCGTCCTTTTTAACTAAGTGCCGAGAAAGGCCGACACCTACCCGACAAGTTCGAGATAAAGCGTCGAAGATATGCCAGCTTTCCCTTGAAAAGATCGTAGTTGTTTTAAGGTTTTGGGAGGCGGCATTTCTAAGATAGCTTTTAATCTTTTCCGGATCGATTTCAATTCCACGATGTCGGACAACGAATCCTAAGAATTTCCGGAGGTGACGCCGAAGGCGCATTTTAAGGGATTCATCTTAAGGTTAAATTGTCTTAATCGTTCGAAAACAATTCTCAAATCATACAAATGGTTGTCCTTTACTTTGCTTTCGATGACCACATCGTCCACGTAGCATTCGACTTGATTGTGGATGAGATCATCAAAAATTCTTGTCATTGCTCTTTGGTAGGTCGCTCCTGCGTTCTTCAATCCGAATGGCATCACCGTGTAACGAAAATACTCCGATCGGCGTTCGAATGCTCGTAAGCTTTTCATCTTCTCGGAGCCATTTTTATTTGGTTGTATCCCGAAGATCCATCCATGAACGAGAATATTTCGTGTGTTGAAGCGATGTCGATCATTAATTCCGGGATCGGCAGAGGAAATTCATCTTTTCGACATGCTTTGTTTAAATCTCTCGAAATCCACACAAATTCTCGATCCGACCATTCTTCTTCCCGACCGGTACCACGTTGGCTAACCAAGTCGGGTATTGTTCTTCACGGACAAATTTAGCGTCTATTAGCTTTTTAACTTCGACTATGACTTGTTGTTCGATTTCTAGACGCATTCTTCTCGGGACCTCGTCCGACCGGAACGGTAGTGGTCCACTCCTAGTTTATGGATCGCGACCTCCGGAGCTAAACTCGGCATCTCATCGTAGCTCCAAGCAAAACAGTCTTTGAATTCCATTAATAACTCGATTATTTCTTTGGAGTCTTCTTTATCGAGTAAAGAGCTAACAAAGGTAGGTCTCAGGCTCTTCGCTAGTACCTAAGTTAACTTCTATTAACTCATCTATCGTAGATTTGATTTCTTCTTCGAATTCGGTGGAGCGTCTCCAATTTGCAAATCTTCGAGTTCTTCCGTAGTTTCCATGCAGCTTTCATTAGATTCGCAGTGATAACCAAGCAAAATTCAGTATCATCAACCGATCCTACCGTGCCGAATCCGAGACCATGTTTTGAGTCAGGTGGACGACCGGAGTTATTCCATAACTTTTCAAAATGTTGTGATCGACCTTTTGTCCACTGTCGAGGTAAGAAACCACGTTGAATTAAATTTTGAACACAGGGAGAGTACCACTCAAAAGGCAATTCCATTAATTCTGATGAAGTAGCATCTTCAAATTGTACATTATTTTCAGTTTTGGAGGAAGAAGCACCACGGTAGAATTTGATTGGTTTTGCACCACCGCTACGTACCTCTTCGACCTCCATACCCTCGATCTTATTAGAATGGATCGGGGTCGTGGTCATAGTATGTACATAGTGGTTAATCTTCTCGTACATCGATTTATATTCTTCGTTTCTTTCATCTTCAATAGGGATTTTGAATTGCGGCTTCTTTCGACTTATTGTCGCTGCTTCTTGTTTGATTTCTCTTTCTTCTTCAGAACTATCTTCCCAATCGACATTGATGGTTGGTTTCCTCTGTCCAATCGTCCTAACGTCTCTACCACGACCTCGTCCCCGGCCTCGACCTCGGATGCGAGTTGTGGAGAAACCTTCACCATCTCGCCGTAAGGGAGTGGTGAGCGACCGTTGGACTAGAACTTCGTGTTCTTCGTTGTCCCGAACTTTCTTTGCTTCATTTGTTATGGTATCTCCGGAGAAGATCGTTTTCTTCGGTGGTGCATAATAAGCCGCATCCTCGTGGATTCCAATTTCATGTACGGAGAATGGTTGTAAGTCACCTTCGATGCACTCGTTCCCCTCCATCGTAGTATTTGATGCACCGATGTAGAGATGATGGTACCATCCCGTTTTCATGTATCCATGGTCGGCCCAAGAGAGCGTTGAATGACGTTTCGAATCAATTATGTGAAATTTCGCGGTTGTCTTTGCTAAGTCACCGGTCTTCATCGCTAGCGTTATCGAGCCGAGGGCTCTTTCTCCTTTCTCGATCGAATCCTCTTAATAACATTTTGTCCGCCTCGAGCTCGCGGGCATCAATTTCCAAGTATGCTAGCGTTCGAAGATTCATTATATTGATTGATGCTCCCGGATCCACCAATACTCCGGAGAGTGTAAATTTTCCGATTAGTAATCGAAATGTACAACGGTCGGTCGTGATCTCGTCGTTCCAAGTAGTAGGTCGTCGTCTCGTGAAGGTAACACCTCGTCGTTCCTTTAACGAGCAAACCTCATCTAAGGACTCTCCGGCCATTCGAGCTAAGCAAATTCTCTGGATCAAGTAAGGCTTCGATCGAGCTTCTCTCATCTCCTTCGATAAGATGAGAGCGTCGTAGATGCTCGCCTGGTCGGCAGTTTCCTAAGATGGGCTAGCACGTTGTAGTCCACTTTGTTTTCATGTGTCTCTCGCTTCTTCTCGAATGGGTATTTCTTCCGCCGGTTGGTTCTTCCCGAACAACCACCGCTTCCCTTCGTCTTTTGGACCCATTCTCGGAGGTAGAACTTTTCCACTCCTTAAGTTGACTTCCGTAATTTCTTCCGAATCTATTGTCGAGCTCGCGGTGTCTTTTCGAATCGGAATGACAGGCTCTTCCGGATTAGCTTCGCAGTCCGAAGGCTCTAACTCTATCGCGATCGGAGCTCCTCGAAACTCGCGGATAGATTCGTTGCTTGTTGAACTCTCGTAGCCTCCTCGATGGATGTCTTCTTTGTTATTTTGCTTGTCGAGATCGTGTATGATTCGAGAATTGTCGTTGGTATCGAAATCGATATCCGGATTATCGTTAGTTACGTAATCGTTAGAAACGACCAAAACGTAGCCAACGCCATCACCCTTATCATTATATGATCCCACCGAAGTGAGTAGATAATCATACGTAGTCGTGGGTTCGAGGGATTTCTCCCCCGAATCGGAAACAACTATCCTAGGATAAGCAGCCCCTAGTCTAGCCTTAGGTGCCTCGCCTTCTCTTCTTCGTCAATTTTCTTCTTCTCTTCAATCGTCTCCTCGTCGAGGTGGTTCTTCTATCGCAAGTGATAGTACCGGCTTAACAGTGTTTCAAACTCGAATTGAAGCTCGTACCGAAGCGGTCCGGATGCCGTCTAAAATCTTTTTCGAAGACCTCGTCCAAGCGGTAGTCCATCCATCGTCGGTCGTATAGGGATCTATCGGAATGATGGGATCAGCCGAGATAACATCGACGGAACCTCCTTTCCGGGGTTCCTTCATGTACTCCTTCGGGATCGTTATATTCCCTTTCCGCAGAGTTGTCATCGAGCCAACTTTTCGAAGGTAATGCAATCTTCTATTTTGTGTCCAAGCATTCGGTGGTAAGGGCAAAAGTTGGGATCACCCTTCTTGTTGACTTCCTCTCGGTCTTTTAGTGCTCCGGCAACTGGAAATCCGGAGTCTTCATCGACTACGGAACATTTTTGGCACCGCTTCATTCTTGAACGGATATTCTCTCGCTCAAAAGCTCTCTTAATGTACGTTGCGGACGAGGTGGTTGTTCATATCATGGAGATGACCGATAGCATGGGCCGGGGTTGCCGGTAATTCCGTTGTGGTTGTTGCGGCCGTTCGGTGGTATTTGCATCGGTTGCTTGCCTTTGTCAACTCGTCGCGACGATCCCGGATTTCTTTTCAAAAGTCTTTACAGTGCTTTTGTTTATCCGTCTTGCTCGGTGAAACTTAATTGCTTTGCCTCCTCTTGCAAGCTTCCGGCCTCGCTTAACAACTTCTCGAAAGTCTTAATAGTGAATCCCTCGAGGAGAAGTGCTATCGGGCCATGGATGCTTTTTAGCAAAATGCCGACCGCATGCTGTTCTTGCAGTTCGTGGTTCACACTTCATACTTAAGTTCCTCCATCGGAGTATGTAATCCACCAAAGTTTCATTCGGCTTCTTGCTTTTCTACCACTAAATCACCTATAGTGATGTGGTGCCGAGCTCCGGCGAATCGCTTGATGAAGAGGTTCTCTAGCTCGAGAATGTCTTTACCGAACCGTTTGGTAATTCCGCATACCGACCGAAGGCGATTCCCGACGGATCGCCGACGAACCGTCGGAAGAGTAATGCATCGCTCCCGCCGCATTGCAACAACCGGCACGAAAGTGTGCCACATGCCGTCGGGGTTCCTGGCTCCGTCGAAGGTCTTGAACGCAGGTGGTACGAAGCCTTTCGGTATTGGACGTCGTCGAATTCTTCGGGGTAAGGTCTACCCGTCCGAATGGATGTCCCGCTCTTCGATTGTGCTAAGGCTTCTCGCACCTGCCTGTTCCACCAAGTTCTCGATATCCTTTTCGAGAATCATACTTTGTGTCGTATCCTTTTTCACCGATCATCCCCATCGACGGACGTAATCTCCTTTCCTCCGTCTACAATGTGAATGACCTCTCAGGGGTGTTTCCCTATGTGGTCGTACTTCGACTCGGAGAGTGGCCGCAGCTACGGCCATCTCTTCCATCCTTTTCGCCATTCGAGCGATCGTGTCGTCTTTCTCCGAAGTCGTCTTCTCACCGCGCTCGCTCTCTTCTCGCTGCCGCAGGAGCACCTTGCGAAGCTGATGAAGCTCGTGTTTCAACCATGTTGATTTCTGCGTATTCGTCGTCCATGAATTCCGATGAATCAATCTCGTCTCCGAACTTTTCTTCTCTTTCTTTTGCCAACCGTCGGATATCGGTTCTCAACTTTTCCATGGCATCTTCTAGCGGGGCTTTCTGTGTCTTCGTGGTTGTCGTGCGATAGCCGCCGGGTCCCCTTCTCACGAGTCCCCTTCATCGCGGTAGCAGACTTTCTTCGCATTCAAGTCTCCCGGCGAGACTTTCTTTCTCGGGCCGTCGTTTCAATCTCAATCGCCCAAGAAGTGGGACGCCATACCATCCTTCCGGCAGCGAAGGTCTAGGACCGCGATGGTCCGTCGGCCAAATGTCGGAAGGTGGTATCCTCCCTAATCCGTAATCCCGAGACGACAACAGGCGACTAGCCTTCATTCTTTTACTTGGCTTTTCCGTCATGATGGCGGGTTCTACTCGGGGCCCAAGACGGGATTTGACCGGCACCCGCCCTATCCTCCGTAGAATTTCGATACGGGCGGCTTTTCCTTCTTCGCTAACTTTTCTACCAAAGCTTGCAGTCGAGCAAACGGCGTAGTTCTAGTTCTTTTCTTGCGGCTATCGTTGTAATATGCGGGCCGTGGTAATGTGGCAACGAATCTTGCGAATGTTTTCTTCATCTTCTCGCGGCGGAGAGGGGATGAAACCCGCTTCCTCCCAAGAGTGGTATGTATTCAGCAAATGTGTATATTCCGGCAGCTTCCGGAATTTCTTCTAGAAAGCAATTTCAGCGGTACTCGGCTTCTTTAGCGATCCTTCTATTTCGTTTCTTCTCCGGGTCTTCGTTAGTGACGGAATCTTCGAACCGGACCCGATTTCGAAAACGAAGGTCTTACAGGAAGATCCGTACCCTCCACGGTAACGTGTCCATCATAATCTCGGATTTCTTTCCCCTTTGATTTGGCAAAAGTCGGGGCAGAAGTGCGAAACAACTAGACCAAGTGGGGGTAGAAAGAATGGTCCTCCCGTGGACATCAGTATTCCTCTTAGTCGGGATCCTTTGCAGAGGAGGGAATTCTTGGGTCGACCTGAGGTCGAACTCAGGCAGCGGCTCTTCAGCCTTCGGATACTTTGTTCATCGGTGCGAAAAGGAGACGTCGGTGATCTCGACGTTCGTGTTTTCAAATCCTCGTCCAAATCGGATGATTCCATTGTCGGGCAACTCATCCTTATGCATGACGAGGTCCAGTCCATCGGTGAAAGAGAAAATCGCTTCGGGGCTTCCATTTCTGCAGGTAGATTCCGGTTGTCGTCCTAAGTTATGCTTCTTTTCTTTAGGACGAAAAGAAAGGAATCGAAAAGAGTCCGAACTCATTCATGTTCATGTATTTATAAAAAGGAATCACTTATTAAAGGGTTTGTTTATTTAGAACGGAGTGTTCAAAGGTGTAGAGAAGGTAAGGAATCGAATCGGAGTTGGAAAGGAAAAGAGAGTCTTAAGCAAGACTTCTCGACTCGAAGGATCACTCCTAAACTAACACCTATCTGGGGTCCACCCCACCTCGAAATGAGGTAAAAGGATCTCGAACCTCTCTCGTTTATGGGTGTCTAAACAAATGGCTCCTAAATCCGAGAGAATGTTGGTTATACTTGTTCAAGGTAGAAATGAACACAGTATTCCAACGGAAAGAAGGGTAGTTCGATCCATTAGGGACATGGATACACTACCGATTTTGAAAGCGTAACTATTCGATTAAAATGGAGAGAGGAACTATTCCCCACGTGAGTCGCCGTAAGTTGTCGGCATATTTTTAGGTTATGTGTTTTATTTTGAAAAGAGAGTCGCCTACGTAAGTTGTCGGCGAATTTTAATTTAATTTAAATAAATAATTTAAAAAGTAGTATTTGATTTTGAAAATAATTTTAAATTTGAAAATTTTAAGATATGAAATCAAACCGATCTCACATCCCGAATAGTTTATATAAACGAGCGCCGCACCACAAACCGTGTATCTATCCCGAAGAATAGACACACCGCTTGATAATGGGGCTCGATTAAATAAACTAGAAAGGTTTGTGACATCCGTTTGGTCCGCGAACCAATTTTATAAGTCGACAAATTCCCCCGCTTAATATGAAACTATTAAACAGTGGTTTATATTACTCCGGGTTCTTAAAGTTCCCTATAAGGGCAAGCCCCTATAGTTAATTACATCTTAAGTGACGGGAATCACCTAAGAAAACTCTCGATAATAATCAATAATTCTGCTCTCAAGAATTTCAAAGTTTAAGTTTTCAAAGGATTGAATTTTGGAAATTTCAATAGGGAATGGATCAAATTTAGAACATTTTTATTTTGGGAATTCAAAGGAAGAAAAGTAGGAGAGATCACGGATTCGAAGCGGACTTCGGTAATCTCCCGACTATCCTATTGTTCGGCTTGGATTTAGGAAAGTCCTAATGTTTATTTAATGTTTTAATCTCGCCAATTTAGTTAATTAGGGCTTATATTTATATGATAGAATCATACAAATCGCCTAGAAGATATGAGGGTTTATGTCGTATCGGACGACTACCTCGAAATCCTAAGACCGGTTAGGGCTTAATTTGCAATGCAAATGCCTAACGAAGAGTCGAGGATTTATGTTGCACTAGTGCAAACTACCTCGAAGTCCTATGGCTTTGTTATTTAATTCTAAGAAAGTTTTGTCGATGTAGGTTCAAGTTTTCGTCGACGACGATGGCCGTGCTGCCCACCATGCTCCGAGCTCCTTGTTGTTGCAGAGGTTTAGTTTTAGAAATCATAAATCAAGAGATGAGAGAAGTGTTCTGGTTTAGAGAAGTCTTAATTTCCAAGTGTTTTTTGTGTTTTAATTAAAACAAATCTTAAAGTCGATTATAACGACACCGGTTAAGATCCCACGGTTCCATCCTTCCGGCATCATTATTTTTATCGGATTCACTTAGTCCGGATGAATTTGCTAAACTCAACTGAATGAGTTCCACACTTTCATTTAGACCGTGGGAAATCCCGTTAGCAACACGTAGGTTACATCATCCGAGGTATTCCCGATCATCCAACGAGACGTTTTAATTTAGTTGTAATTGTAGTTTTGTGTTCCGTTTCGTGATTAAATTTTGAGTTGTCTTATATTTTGAAATGTCATGGAGGTGAATTTCATCTTGTAGTGTCTTTTATTTTAATTTTGGGTTTCAGCTTTGGTTTCGTCCTAAAGGTGTCGGTTTTCATGCAACCGTTGTTTATCATGCAAGAAAAATAAGTGCGATGCGATTAAATAAATTGCAATAAAATAAATTGCAATAAAATAAAAGCGTACCCTGAGGATCTTCCCGTCATCCCAAGCCGCACTTAAAACACAATTAGAATATTTAAGCAAGCTTCCTAGGTAAAGCTAAGGGAAAGGTTTATGGTTTTCTACCAAATTCCTAATCCTACAACTTAGTCGTTTCCTATGACGTCTAGGTTCTTTGTGTTTTTAGTTTGAAGACGATTTTCTTCATCAAAGAACAATTAAGTTCAATTGTTCTTATCAACATCCTATCATATCGAGGAAGTGCTTAGGAGAGATCCCGAACATCTTTTCAATATTTCTAGGATTGTTTTAAGTCCAAATGAATTTAATTGTGTAAATGAATCGATCGTCCGAGGTTTTCAAGTTTTGTTAACTTACTCAGTGAACTAGGACATTTTGAATGTCCTATAAGTGAAGTAACATTTCATTTTAATGTTCTATTTAGGAGTTATGATAACTAAAGCTCCTAAGGGTAAAATGATATTTAATGATTTGTGATTCAAATTTAAGTTCAAATTAATGATTTAAGTTTGGAATAGTGTTCAAGTTATTTTAGATTTATTTCTTCATGTCTTAAGTGAGGTTATTTAATTCAACTTAATTTAATTTAATTTAATTTAATTTAATTCAATTTAATTTTAATTTAATTTAATTTAATTTATTTATTTATTTAATTTTATTTATTTAATTTAATTTAATTTAATTTATTTAATTTAATTTAATTTAATTTAATTTAATTTTAATTTAATTTAATTTAATTTAATTTAATTTAATTTAATTTAATTTGTTTATTTAATTTAATGTATTTAATTCATTTAATTTAATTTAATTTGTTTATTTAATTTAATTTAATTTTAATTTAATTTAATTTAATTTAATTGAAATTTTTGAAAGAGTTTAATGATTTAATTTTAGTTTAATGATTAAGTCTTTTAATATTTTAAATTTGAGTTATCATTTTAATTAAGAGTTGAATATTAATGAGATGATTAATTTAGGGATTTTTAAATTAAAGAATAAATCTCTTCCTAATAATATCCCTATTTTAATAATTCCAAATTTATTATTCTTCCAAATTCAATTAATTATTTAATTAAAGTTTAATCATTTTAAATTGCTTAATGGGTTTCTACCCTTTAATTATTAAATTTCAATCATCCAAATCAGATTAGGATCAAATATTTTACTTGTTAATTTTTTTATTAAACCTAAAGTTTTAATTAAAGGGTTAAAATTTTAATTACCATTTTGCCCTTTAAGCCTAATAATTTCATAACTCACTAAATTGAACTCAAATGAACTTGAAATTTTTATGTGACTTCACTCATATGTCAATAAAGACATGAGAGGAGAAAATGTGATTTTTCTGTATTTAATTTATTTATATAATTATTTTTTGTAGAAAAGAGAAATTTCCAAGGAAAATTCAATAACATGACCAAGGGAAAGTTTCTGTCCTTAAGAAAATTAGGGGACATTCCTAATGACCAGAGGACCACTTGGACCAAATTTTGTAATTTTTTGAATTATATTTTATTTATTAGAATTATTTTAAGTTCTGGAGTATTAATTAATTTAAAAATAAAATAAATGTTGAAAAATAAATTTTATAATTTTTAAAATTCTCTCTGATATCAAGGATTCCAGAGAACCAAACTTTGTAATTTTCTGATTTTTCTTTGATTTATTATAATTATTTTGGTGAAAATGCTAGAAAATATATTTTTTTAATTTTAAAATTACCCTAGAGCTTTAAAAATTAATATCTCACTAAATAGACCTAGGAAAAATATGGGACTTGTTCCCAAGTGATTAAAATTCAAAATATAACATTTTAGTGAATTTTATTATTTTTGTGATTTTTATTATTTTTTAATTATTAAAAATATTAAAATAATATTAAAAATCAACTTTTTTAGAAAATTGAAATTTTAATTTTCTTAAACTCCCTGATATCGAGAGACTCCAAAACCAATTTGGTGAATTTTTGAAAGATATTTTGAAAGTTATGAATTTTTAAAATTTAAAATGACTAAGTGGCTTAATCAACCCAATTAGTGGGGCTAACCAAGTCCAATTGACCTCAAATTTTTATGATGGGTTCCTCTGATCCTAAAGGTCAGTGGAGAATTGATTTCAAGTCAATTTGATCTATGGTTAACTCTAATTAATTAGAGATCTATTTTGGGTATTTAAGCCAATTAGGGTTAATCCGAGTGAATTAACTCAAATCCTATTTTTCCTAGGGTTCTCTCGGTCATAAGGAACATCACCAAATTTTCCTAGAATTTATTTCACAACATGCTAATTTTTGAAATTAAAATACTTAAAACAGCAACATGCATTTGAAAAATCAATAACTTTTCATAGGATGGCCTCCGACTTTGGAAAATTCAGGGAATGTTCCCAAATTCAGAGGCTTCAAAAGCTCCTATGGTCTCATGCCATGGTGAATTGTATGAATGCATGGAGAATTAAATGTATGCAGAGAGTAAATAAATTATTAAAAATAAAATACTTGATGAAATTAAATGATTTCTTTTCCACATTATTCTCCTCTCGTTCACCGAGCAAGAGGGTATTTTTCTTTTATTTTTCTGATTTTTCTACACAAAGTTATGAATTTTCCAAGTTTAGTGGAATTAAATAAATAGAAAATACCCCTAATTTTCTACTTATCCACGCGGCGCCGCCGCATCCTTAGCCTCTCCGAAGCGGTACGTGTCGCGCCGTGATTGGGCGCCGCCATCCGAGTCGCCCGTCCCGGACCCGCAGCTCACGTAACGTTCTTCGGTCCGCGCAATCCGATCCGTCCGCTCGATACACGCGCGATCCAACGGCTCCCGGTCATCGTCTACGACCGGTGTGCACCCGTGACCGTCAACCTTCTAACCCTAATTTCTCACTCGATTCTCAATGGATTTTCGTGTTCTTATGCTCTATGGATTCGTCTCTGAAGAGACGAACACATCCATACGGTAAACATGCATTGAAATTTACTCAAATGAAATGGAGAATCTCCGTAAGCTCGGGAAGAAGAATGAGTTCATACCTTTGCTCGCAGAAGTGAAGCTTCGATCCGAGAGTTGTTGCACCTTCGATCGGATCCTAGCAAGCTCCGCATGAAGTCTCCCGGGTCCGGTGAATTGTCCAGGTTGGACTTCGACCACAGCTCGATCACAAAGCTTGGAGTCCGGAGCAACCGGGGTGGCCCGGAGATGGGGCTTTATCGGTGGACACCTTCCCTCGGTCCGGTGAAGGTGTAGAGACAATCAATTTGGGGATTGGCTCACCGTGGAGGAGTGTCCCGGTTTTGGGCTTGGATTTCAACTCGAAATCGAGCTCACAAAGAAGAAATGGCAGGGGGATCTCACTCGGGATCAAGTGCTCTGTGTATGAGGAGGGGTCTGGAACAATTTTGGCAGAGTTTTGGCAAGGTTTTTGCAACTCTCCTCTCATGGCCGTGAGGGGGTGGTGTTTAAATAGGCATGGCTGGAGGGCCTCCTGGGGAGTTAGGGCTTGGGATCACTCGCTCCGGTGAGGAGAAGAACAGCCATGGTGACCACTAGGCATGGGGCAGCTCAGACAAGGAGAATTTCAATGTTGGCTCACTCCCAAGGTCTCGGGCATGGCGTTTTCCGGCGACTGGGTGGCCGGCCGGCCAGGCATGGGTCACCCTCAAGGTCAGTGGGTCGTGGCTGGAGGCTTGTGCGCATCAATTAAGCATTGGCCATGTGTAAAGGGTTTGAATCAAAGTGGAATGGGAAAGGGCTAGTTTTGGGTCTAAATGGGTCAACCCTTGGTTTTGGGTTAGGTTCACCCTCCAAGGCCAATTTGGGCTGAAGGGAAAGTCACTTGGATCAGCTTGATTAGTGGGGTCAAGTCACAATCCAAGTACAATTAAGCTTAAGCAAGAGTTAGGGGAGACATGGGAGTGGTTAATTACTCTTAAGAGAATCATTAAAGGGTCCCCTCCTCTTGCCATTTTGGGTATGGTGAAGTGTCCAAGGCTTTCATGGCTCACATGTGGCTCATGCATGGCTTCATGGCTCACCTTGGCTTCGGGGAAAGCTTGGTCAATTTCATGAAAATGGATTTTAGGAATATTTTGGTATTTTTGGGCAATTTGGCATGGTGCTTGATTTAGATTTATTTGATGATGTAATTGAAACTTAGGGAATGATTTTCATCAAATGGATGACAAATGAAAATGTCATATGGGCTTTAGAATCAATTTTGGGCTCATTGAAATGGTTTTAGATGGCTTTTAAATGGTTTAGGAAAGTGGGCTTTTGAATTTTAAAATGGATTTTTGGGATGAAATTTTGGTAAAGGATTGGGCCAAATAATTGTTGAGTTTGGTTTAGGGATGCTTCATGAGTGGTTTGAAACAAATTTGAGGTGATTTGGGTTTGAATTGGTTTGAATTTGGGTTTAATTGGTAAGAGAGGCCTAATGTGGGCCAAAATGGGCTACCATGGGCCAAAGTTGGGCTAGAGTTGAAATTGATGTAAAATTAATGTTGGGAAATGTTTATGGGAGTGTTTCAAAGAGGTTTTGGCTTTGGTTAGGTTTTGATTTTGGGGATTTGGGCTCATTTGGGCTAGGTTTGGGTTTAGGTCAAAAATGGGCCTTTTAGCTTTGGGTTAAATTTGAGTGGGGTTTGGATCTAAAGTTTTGGGCAAATCATGTTAGTGTTTTGTTTATGGGGATGTCAAGGAAGGTTTAGAAAAGATTTGGGGTTAATTGGAGTTGAATTGGGTGAGTTTGGGTTAGGTTTGGGTCATAGTCCAAGTTGGGCTTTAAGGCCAAAAGTGAAATCGGATCCCAATGCCAATCAAATTGGGCTTGGCTTTGGTCTAGATTGGTGTTGGGGATGTTGAATTGAAGTTTAGAATTGAATTGGACCAGAATTTGGGTCAATTGGGTAGGTTTGGTTTGACATCGGGTTTACTTTGGGTTAAAATGGGTCAAATTGGGGGTTTTGATAAAAGTGGGGTAAATTGACAAAATTGGCCCATGGTGTAGTTGAACAAAATGAAATTGGGAATATTTGGGATTTTCTGGAATTTTCTGAGAATTTTCTGAATTTTTGGATTTTTGGGTCAAAAGGGGTATTTTGGGTATTTGGAAGGTATTGGGGGTATTTTGGAATTTTTGGCATTTTTGGTTATGGATGATCAATTTAAGTGATGTGGAAATGTTTAGGAATGGTTTTGAGGAATTTTGGGTAATTTGGAGAATTTTTGGAAAATTTGGGCTATTCGTGCTTTGGGTAGGTTGGCAGGTGTTGGGTCCCGAGGGTCAAAAATCGAAAATTTGGAAAATTGAAGATTGGGTGGATGTAAGTGAAATGAAATCATTTTGGTTGAGCCATGAAGCCACATCAAGCCCACATGAGCCATGAAGGGTCTCATTTGAGGCATTCACCATGTTGTTCCTAACCCTCTTAGCCAAGGGCTTAGGGGTTAAGGACCATCCATGTGAATCACCTACATGAGTCAGGAGGTCAAGTCAGGTATGGGTGTATTTTTAGGAGGTGTGTGAAGGTGTAGTGTGTAGGTGTAGTGTGTGTGCAAGTCAACCCTTCACTGCACTGAGCTACCTGTAGGCGCTCCCAAGTGCCAAAGAGTCCTATAGGAACTCATCCTTTAAACTTCCACATTTGATTTCAACCCTCTAGGTGATTAGGGGTCTACAGTCAAGTTTGTGGAGTTTGCAGGGAGTTAAGAAGTGGTTTTAATTTCTAAAAGGTGGGTCCCAATTCTAGTCCTCTAAGATAGTCAAAGGAAAAGCCTAAGGCTAGATCCTAAGTACTAAAGAGAAGAAGAGAAGACCTCATCAAAATTGAGGTCAACAGAACTAAATTAATTTTCTCACATACTTCAAATACTTTTTCAAGATGATTTAAGCATGTGTCAAATGATGTTCCAAATACAGAGAAATCATCCATAAATACTTCTAATCCATTATCAATTAATTTACTAAATATGTACATCATAAATCTCTCGGAATGTTGCGAGTGCATTACATAATCCAAAAGGCATCCTTCGAAAAGCGAAAGTTCCATAAGGACTAGTAAATATAGTTTTCTCTTGATCCTCGTGGAGCAATTTGTATTTGATGATAACCGGTGTATCCATCTAAGAAACAAAAATACTTATGTCCAAATTAATCTATCTAACATCCGAGTCTAGAAATGGTAAAGGGAAGTGATCTTTCCCGGTGGTCGTGTTTAATTTTCTATAATCAATACATATTCGCCATCCAAGTAACTTGTCTTATAGGGATAAGATCATTATTTTCATTAGCTTTTACGGTCACTCCTCCTTTCTTAGAGCACAGCTGAATTGGGCTTACCTAAACATCGTCAGAAATAGGATATATAATACCATTATCTAACCATTTTAAAATTTCTTTCTTGACTACTTCTTTCAT
>JAKZJZ010001018.1:0-33017 GCA_022702705.1 Papilionanthe hookeriana x Papilionanthe teres | reverse complement strand
TGATGTGACTTTTCCAGAATGCCCCAGGTACACTCAGTATCAACCCAATCCTCCTGCTTACCAGGGTGATGAGGACGTTGTATGGGAATTCGATGATTGAGATTTTAGATGGAAAGTGATGTATTTGTTTATTTTTAATTTTGTTTGATGTACTTTGATTTGTATTGTATTATGTGGACTATGCTTTAATTTTTGGGATATGTGATAGTTTGGTAGTTTGTATTTTTATTTCTAGATGTTTGTGATATTTGTGATAGTAATTATAATTGTGAACTGAATAGTTTTAAATTAGTAACATTTTGTTCTATGTTGTGAAATGCATACGTACTGTGTAGTGTAGTTAATTGTTTTTGTTTGATGTTTAGTTTTATATAATTGTTTTAAAATTTCATTACCCCAGCAAATTCCATAAACTCTTATGTGTGTAGAAAGGTTTTTAATATTACAGGTCACTTGAAGTTAGAAATTTTGAAATGAATCTGCAAATTTCAAAAAGACAAAAATGCCTAAAGTGCAAAGGTATGAATTTTATATTTCGAATTTTTCTTTCCACCATGTATTATTTCTATTTATAGAAAACTTTAAGTTTGGGGGAGGGAAGAAAAATCTTAACTTTTATATGTTCTTAAATAACATATTTTCAAAAATTATTACTATAAATTTTGTGATAAAATTTAATTCCGATAACTATATTTAGATTTTATCTATATAATGTAAAAGATTCAAAAAAATATTTTTGATAATGAGAATTAATCTTGTAGATTAAGATATTTAGTATAAAAGGATAATACTATAGTTAACTATTTAAAGTAAGGAAAACTATATTTTGAATTATTAAGAATCTTAAGAATTCAGTTAAGAAAGAAAATATTGAGATTCAATAAAGTAAAAAACTATGAAGTACATATAATGTAAAGAATGTTGAAAGTTTCAAATTTAGATAAAGAAGAGTGAAGTTCAAAATTATTAACAGACTATCCAGATATAGTAATCCTCACTTGAAAAAGAAAAAAAAGGAAAAAGAAAAAGAAAGAAAAAAGAAAGAAAAAGAAAAGGATTAAAAAACAATCCCTGAAAAGAAAAGAA
Organism: Papilionanthe hookeriana x Papilionanthe teres; assembly: GCA_022702705.1. Classification (NCBI taxonomy): domain Eukaryota; kingdom Viridiplantae; phylum Streptophyta; class Magnoliopsida; order Asparagales; family Orchidaceae; genus Papilionanthe; species Papilionanthe hookeriana x Papilionanthe teres. The sequence goes on along the minus strand of JAKZJZ010001018.1, from coordinate 31,931 downwards.
AAGAAAATAAGTGAGGAGAAGCTTGAGGAAATATCTTATCAAAAATTGGCTTCACTTGGATTAACCTAAAAGGTGAAACTAAAAGCATTTCTAAACTTATATTTGATCGTCGAAGAACATTTTAGTTAAGAAATTCATACCTATTTTTGATGAAATCTGCACTTTAAAGAAGTGGTATTTTCTTTATTTTATTGCATGAATGAATAATTTAGGCTGATAAAAGCAAAAATCATAAAAAGGAGCGAATTTGGAGCAAAATCATGCAATTTAGCAAACTCCACTAAGCACGCTATAGACCCTAATCACCTAGAGGGTTGAAATCAAATATGGAAGTTTAAAGGATGAGTTCCTATAGGATTCTTTGGCCTTAGGACATACCACTAGGTGGCACGGTGCAGTGAAGGGGCCGACATACATTACACTTACACACTACATTTCCACACACTTCCTAAAACCACACCCATACCCAACTTGACCTCCTGACTCATGTAGGTGATTCACATGGATGGTCCTTAACCCCATAAGCCCTTGGGTAGAGGGTTAGGAACAACATAGTGAATGCCTCAAATGAGTCCTTTCATGGCTCATATGGGCTTGAAATGGCTTCATGGCTCAACCAAAATGATTTCTTTCCACCTAAATTCACCCGATCTTCAATTTCCCAAATTTTCGATTTTTGACCCAGGACCCTACACCTACTTAAACCTACCCAAAACCCTTGAAATTACCCGAATTTTGGCAAAATTTCCAAATTACCTAAAATTTTCCAAAATCAATCCCAAACACCTCCACATCACTCAAATTGATCATCCATACCCAAAAATACCAAAAATTCCAAGAAAACCTCCCAATACCCTCCAAATACCCAAAATACCCTTCTTGGCCTAAAAATCCAAAAATTCAGAAAATTCCCAAAAAATTCCAGAAAATCCCAAATATTCCCAATTTCATTTTGTCCAACTACACCATGGGCCAATTTTGTCAATTTACCCTACTTTTGTCAAAACCCCAAATTGACCATTTTAACCCGAAAGTGGACCCAATGTCAAACCAAACCTACCCAATTGACCCCAATTTTGGTCCAATTCAATTCTAAACTTCAATTCAACATTCCCAATACCAATTTAGACCAAATCCAAGTCAATTTGATTGACATTTGGATCGATTTCACTTTGGGCCTTAAAGCCCAAATTTGGACCCATGACCCAAACTTAGCCCAAACTAACCCAATTCAACTCCAATTAACCCCAAATCTTTTCTAAACCTTCCTTAACATCCTCATAAACAAAACACTAACATGATTTGCCCAAGATTTTGACCCAAACCCACTCGAATTCAACCCAAAATCAAAAAGCCCAATTTTGACCTAAACCCAAATCTAACCCAGAATAGGCCCAAACCTCAAAATTAAAACCCAACCAAAGCCAAAACCTCTTTGAAACACTCCCATAAACATTTCTTAATATTTATTTTACATCAATTTCAACCCTAGCCCAACATTGGCCCAAGTTAGCCCAATTTGACCTACATTGGCCCATTTACCGAATAAACCCAAATTCAACCCAATTCAAACCCAAACCACCTTAAATCTATTTCAAATTATTCATGAAACATCCCTAAACCAAAACCAACAATTATTTGGCCCAACCTTTTACAAAAATTTTCATCCATGAACACATCCTTAAACTTAAAAGCCCACTTCCCTTAAACCTTTCTAAAAGCCCATTTCCTTGAAAATTCAAAAGCCCAAATCTACCCTAAAGCCCACATGACATCTCCATTTGTCATCCATTTAATTAAATCCATTACCTAAGTCCTAAAATCATCATTGAATTATCCCAAATGAAGCTTCATCCAAATTCCCATCAAATTACCAAAAAATTTCTTAAAACCCTTTTCATGAAACAAATCGACCTTTTCCCAAACCAAATGAAGCCATGAACAAGCCATTCTCGAAGCCACATGAAGCCATGAGGGCTTTGACTTGTCATTAGTCCATTTATGGCAAGAAGAGGGGGTTCTTTCTTAAACCTCCTTTAACTCTTTTTTACCTTAATCATGTCACACACTAAACCATGTTTAGCCACCTCATCATGGATGGAGACTTCACCACTCCTTCTAAGGCTGACCTAAATGATTCCCTCGGCTCGAAATCAGAGCTTGGAAGGGTGCACCAAGCCCAAAATGGTGGGTTGACCCAAACCAAGCCAAAGTGAGCCTTCTCCCATTCCATTTAAATCAAACTCCTTTACACATGTCAAACCTCGATTGCTACACTAAACCCGACCACGACCCACTGACCGAGATGGTGACCATTGCACAGCCGGCCGGCCACCAGGCCGCCGGAAAACACCATGGCCGAGAGCTCACATGTGAGCCAACATTGAAATTCTCACTTGTCGAGGCCCCATGCCCGGTGGTCACCATGGCTGATCTTCTCCTCACCGGCAGCGGTGATCCGAAGCCCAACTCCCTGCGAGAGGCCTTCCACCCTCTCTGGCCCAAACTCCACCCCTCTCGGCCATGAGAGGTGCTGAAACAAAACCTTAAGGAAACTCTGCCAAAATCACTCCAGATCACTCTCTACACATAGAGCACCTGATCCCCACTGAATTCCAGCCCAATTCCTTCTAGGCGAGCCCGATTTTGAGCTCGAACTTTGGCAAAAACCGGGACACTTCTCCACGGTGAGCCAATTCCCAAATTGATTGGCTCTACACCTTCACCGGACGAGGGAAGGTGTCCACCACCAAAAGTCCCATCTCCGGAGCCACCCGGTTGCTCCGGCCTCCAAGCTTTGTGATCGGGCTTGGTCGAAATCATATCCGGACAATTCACGAGACCGGGAGACTTCATCCGGAGCTTGCGGGACCCGATCGAAGGTGCGACAACTCTCGGATTGAAGCCACACTTCTACGAGCCAAGGTATGAGCTAACTCTCCATCCCGAGCTTACGGAGATTCTTCATTTCGAATGCCTTAGTTTCAATGCATGTTAGCCGTATAGATGTGTTCGTCTCTTCGAGACGAATCCATGAGAACATAAGAACATGAAAATCCATTGAGAATCGAGTGAGATCTTAGGGATTTAGTGTGGACGGCTCTCGGGTGAGAACACTTGGGGACGATGAACGGATGCGCGTCCATTCGATACACGCGCGCACGGACGGCCAGGATTGCGTCGGACCGGGGAGACGGTACGAGAACCGCGGGGCCGGGCTGCCGACTCGGGTGGCGGCGTCGAATGGGAGCGCGACGCGTGTGCGTTCGGAGGCTGCCGAGGTTTCGGCGGCGCAGCGTGGATAAATAGAAAATTAGGGTATTTTCTTATTTATTTAATTCCCTAAACTTCAAAAATCCATATCTTTGTGTAGAAAAATCACAAAAATAAAATAAAAATACCCTCTTGCTCGGTGAACGAGAGGAGAATAATGTGGAAAAGAAATCATTTAATTTCATTAAGTATTTTATTTTTTATGATTTATTTACTCTCTGCATACATTTAATTCTCCATGCATGTATACAATTCACCATGGCATGAGACCATAGGGCTTTTGAAGCCTCCGAACTTGGGAACATTCCCTGAATTTTCCGAGGTCGGAGGCCATCTCTGTGAAAAGTTATTTATTTTTCAAATGCATGTTCGTTGTTTTGAGTATTTTAATTCCAAAAATTAGCATGTTGTGAAATAAATTCTAGAAATATTTGGTGATGTTCCTTATGACCGAGAGAACTCTAGGAAAAATAGGACTTGAGTTAATTCACTCAGATTAACCCTAATTGGCTTAAACACCCAAAATAGGTCTTTAATTAATTAGAGTTAACCAGGTATCAAATTGACTTGAAATCAATTCTCCACTGACCTTTAGGATCGGAGGAATCCACCATAAAAATTTGAAGTCGATTGGACTTGGTTAGCTCCACTAAGTGGGTTGATTAAGTCACTTAGCCATTTTAAACTTTAAAAATTCATAACTTTTAAAATACTTTTTAAAAATTCACCAAATTGGTTTTGGAGCCTCTCTGATATCAGGAAACCTAAGAAAATTAAAATGTCAATTTTCTAAAAAAGTTGATTTTTAATAATATTTTAATATTTTTAATAATTAAAAAATAATAAAAATCACAAAAATAATAAAATTCACCAAAATGTCACATTTTGAATTTTAATCACTTAGGAACAAATCCCACATTTTTCCTAGGTCTATTTAGTGAGATATTGAATTTTAAAGCCCTAGGGTAATTTTAAAATTAAAAAAAATGTATTTTCTAGCATTTTCACTAAAATAATTATTATAAATCATAGAAAAATCGAGAAAATTGCAAAATTTGATTCTCTGGTTTCCTTGATATCAGAGAGATTTTTGAAAAATATAAAATTCATTTTTCAACATTTATTTTATTTTTAAATTAATTAACACTCCAAAATTCAAAATAATTATAATAAAAATAATATAATTCAAAAAATCACCAAAATTGGTCCAAGTGCTTCTCTGGTCATTAGGAATGTCCCCTAATTTTCTTAAGGACAGAAACTTTCCCTTGGTCATGTTATCAAATTTTCCTTGAAAATCTCTATTTTCCACCAAAAATAATTATATAAATAAATTAAATACGAGAAAAATCACATTTTCTCCTCTCATGTCTTTATTGACATATGAGTGAAGTCACATAAAAATTTCAAGTTCATTTGAGTTCAATTTAGTGAGTTATGAAATTATTAAGCTTAAAGGGTAAAATGGTAATTAAAATCTTTAATCCTTAATTAAAACTTTAGGTTTAATAAAAAAGTCAACAAGTAAAATATTTGATCTTAATCCGATTTGGATGATTGAAATTTAAATAATTAAAGGGTAGAAACCCATTAAATAATTTTAAAATGATTAAACTTTAATTAAATAATAGATTAAATTTGGAAGAATAATAAAATTGGAATTATTAAAATAAGGGATCTTTATTAGGAAGAGATTTATTCTTTAATTTAAAAATCCCTAAATTAATTATATCAACTAATACTCAATTTTTAATTAAAATGATAACTCAAATTTAAAATATTAAAAGACTTAATTAAATTATTAAACTCTTTTGAAATTTCGATTAAAATTAAAAATAAAGTAAATTAAAGATAAATTAAATTAAGATTAAATTAAATTTAATAATTAAATTAAATTAAATTAAACAATTAAATTAAATTAAATTAAACAATTAAATTAAATTAAATTAAATAATTAAATTAAATTAAATTAAATAATTAAATTAAATTAAATTAAAAAATTAAATTAAATTAAATAATTAAATTAAATTAAATAATTAAATTAAATTAAATTAAATTAAATTAAATTAAATAATTAAATTAAATTAAATCAAATCAAATTAATTAAACATCAAATCAAATTAAATTAAATTAAACTAAATATAAAACGAACTTGAACACTATTCCAAATTTAAACCCTTTAACTTAAATCAAATCATTTGAATACTAATTTACCCTTGAAAGCTTTGATTATTATAACTCCTAAATGGAACATCAAATGAAGTGTTATCTCACTCATAGGATATTCGAATGTCCTAGTTCAACTGAGCGAGTTAACAAGACTTGAAAACCTCGGACGATCGATTCATTTATATAATTAAATTCATTTGTACTTAAAACAATCCTCGAAATATTGAAAAGATGTTTAAGATTCTTCTTAAGCACTTCCTCGATATGATAGGATATTTATAAGAACAATTGGACTTAATTGTCCTTTGATGATGAAAATCGTCCTCGAACAACAAAAAACCCGAAAGAACCTAGACGTCATAGGAGATGACTAGGCTATAGGATTAGGAATTTGGTAGAAAACCATAACCTTTCCCTTAGCTTTACCTAGGAACTTGCTTAAATATTCTAATTGTGTTTTAAGTGCGGCTTGGGATGACGGGAAGACCCTCAGGGTACGCTTTTATTTTATTGCGATTTACTTTCTTGCAATTTACTTTCTTGCGATTTACTTTATTGCGAAATGCACTTTACTTTTCTTGCATGATAAAACAAGCTGTTGCATGAAAACCCACACCTTTAGGATAGACCCTAAAACTGAAACCAAAACTAAGTTAAAAGTCATTGCAAGATAAAATTCACCGCCACGACATTTCAAAATATAAAACAACTCGAAATTTAATCACTGAACGGAACACAAAACTACAATTACAACTAAATTAAAACGTCTTGTTGGATGATCGGGAATACCTCGGATGATGTAACCTACGTGTTGCTAACGGGATTTCCCACGGTCTAAATGAAAGTGTGGAACTCATTCGGTTGAGTTTAGCAAATTCATACGGACTAAGTGAATCCGATAAAAATAATGATGCGGAAGGATGGAGCCAGTGGGATCTTAACCGGTGTCGTTATAATCAACTTTAAGATTTGTTTTAAATAAAACATAAAAAAAACACACGGAAATTAAGATTTTCTCTAAACCAAAACACTTTTCTCAACTCTCGATTTATGATTTCTAAAACTAAACCTCTGCAACAACGAGGAGCTCGGAGCATGGTGGGCGGCACGACCATCGTCATCGGCAAAACACTGAGTCTACTTCAGCAAAACTTTCCTAGAATTAAAACAACCGAAGCCATAGGACTTCGAGGTAGCTTGCACTAGTGCAACATAAATCCTCGACTCTTCGTTAGGCATTTGCATTGCAAATTAAGCCCTAACAGGTCTTAGGATTTCGAGGTAGTCGTCCGATACGACAATAAACCCTCACATCTTCTAGGCTATTTGTTTGATTTTATCATACAAATATAAGCCCTAATTAATTGAAATTGGCAAGATTGAAATATCAAATAAACATTAGGACTTTCCTAAATTCAAGACAAACGATAGGATAGTCGGGAAATTATCGAAGTTCACTTCGAATCGGTGATTTCTCCTACCTTTCTTCCTTTGGATTCACAAAACAAAATGTTCCAAAAATTTGATCCATTCCCTATTGAAACTTCGAAATTCAATCTTTGAAAACCTTAAACTTTGAAATTCTTGAGAGCGGAATCATTGATTATTATCGAGAGTTTTCTTAGGTGATTCCGTCACTTAAGATGTAATTAACTATAGGGGCTTGCCCTTATAGGGAATTTTAAAGAACCCGAGTAATATAAACCTTTGTTTAATGTTTTCATATTAAGCGGGGGAAACTTGTCGGCTTATAAAATTGGTTCGCGGACCAAACGGATGTCACTAATCTTCTAGTTTATTTAATCGAAGCCCCACCATCAAGCGGTGTGTCTATCCTTAGGGATAGATACACGGTTTGTGGTGCGGTGCTCGTTTATATAAACTATTTGGGATGTGAGATCGGTTTAATCTCATATCTTAAAACCTTCAAATTTAAAATTATTTTCAAAATCAAATACTACTTTTCAAATTATTTATTTTAATTAAATTAAAAATTCGCCGACAGATTTCGTTAGGCGACCCCTCTTCAAAATAAAACACGACCTAAAAATATGCCGACGGGATTTACGGCGACTCCGTGAGGAATATTCCTCTCTCCATTATAATCAAATAATTCTGCTTTCAAAAATCGGTAGTGTATCCATGTCCACTAATGGATCGAACTACCCTTCTTTCCGTTGGAATACTATGTTCATTTCTATCTTGAACAAGTATAGCCAACATTCTCTCGGATTTAGGAGCCACTTTGTTTAGACACCCCTAAACGAGAGAGGTTCCGAGATCCTTTTACCTCATTTACGAGGTGGGGTGGACCCCGATAGGTGTTAGTTTAGGAATGATCCTTCGAGTCGGGAAGTCTTGCTTAAGACTTTCTTTTCCTTTCTGAATTGGATTCCTTACCTTCTCTACACCTTTGAACATTCCGTTCTGAATAAACAAACTCTCTAATAAGTGATTCTTTTAACAAATGATTCTTTTTTATAAATACATGAACAAAGAATGAGTTCGGACTCTTTTCAATTCCTTTCTTTTCGTCCTAAAGAAAAGAAGCATAACTTGGGACTGACAACCAGAATCTACCTTGCGAAATGGAAGCCCCGAAGCTGATTTTCTCCTTCACCAACGGACTCGGACTTCGCTGTCTATAAGGATGAGGCTGCCCGACAATGGGGTCATCCGATTTGGACGAGGATTTGAAAACATGAACGTCGAGGTCGCCGACGTCTCCCTCTTTGCAGCGACAAACAAGGTATCGAAGTGAGGAACCACTTGCGAGTTCGACCTTAGGTCGACCCAAGAGTTTCCTCCCTGCAAAGGGTCCCGACTAGGAGAATGCTTGCTGTCCGCGGGAGGACCATTCTCACTACCCCCACTGGTCTAGTTGTTTCGCACCTACCCGACTTCGCCAAATCAAAGGGAAAGAAATCCAGAACTATGGTAAACCTGTTACCGTGGAGGGTACGGATCTTCTGTAAGACCTTCGTCTTCGAAATCGGGTCCGGTTCGAAGATTCCGTCGCCCGACAAAGACCCAAAGAAGAAATAGAAATAGAAGGATCGCCGGGAAGCCAGAGCTGCCGAGATCGCCTTCTGGAGGAAATTCCGAGTTGCCGAATATACACCGTTACCGAGAATATACACCACTTGCTGACTACATACCACTTTTGGGAGGAAGCGGAGTTCCATCCCTCTCGCCGCAGAGGATGAGGAGAATGTTCGCAAGATTGCTGCCACATTACCTCGGCCCGCATACTACAACGATAGCCGCAAGGAAAGAACTAGAACTACGCCGTTTGCTCGACTGCAAACTTTGGTAGAAAAGCTAGCAAAGAAGGAAAATTGCCCCGTGTCGGAAATTCTACGAAGGATAGGACGGGTGCCAGTCAAATCCGTCTTGGGCCCCGAGTAGAACCCGCCGTCATGATAGAAAAGCCAAGCAAGAGAATGAAGGCTAGCCCGCTGTCGTAGTATCGGGGTTACAGATTAGGGAGGATACCACCTTCCGGCATTTGGCCGATAGACCATCCGGTCATCAGACCTTCTGTCGCTAGAAGGATGGTGTGGCGTCTCACTACGGGGCGAGTTGAGGCCGAAACGACGGCCGAGAAGAAAGTCTCGCCGGGAGGCTGGAATGCGAAGAAAGTGCTCTTGCGATAAAGGGGACTCGTGAAAAAGGACCCGGCAACCATCGCATGACAACCACGAAGATACACGAAGCTCCGCTAGAAGATGCCATGGAAAAGTTGAGAACCGACATCCAGACGGTTGGCAAAGAAAGAGAAGAAAAGTTCGGAGATGAGATCGACTCATCGAATTCATGGACAACGAATATGCGAGAAATCAACATGGTTGAGACACGAGCTTCATCATCTTCTCGAGGTGCTCCTGCGGCCGCGAAAGAGAGGAGCCGGAGCCGATGAAGAGACGGCTTCAGGAAAAGGACGACACGATCGCTCAAATGGCGAAGAGGATAGAAGAGATGGCCGTAGCTCTAGCCACTCTCCAAAGTCAAGTACAACCACATGAGAGACACCCCCGAAGTCATTCACATCGTAGACGGAGGAAAGGAGATTACATCCGTCGATGGGGATGACCGAGTGAAAAAGGATACAACACGAAGTATGATCCCCGAAAAGGATATCAAGAACTTGGTAGAACGGCGGAGTGCGAGAAGCCCTAGCACAATCGAAGAACGGGACACCTATTCGGACGGGTAGACCTTACCGGAAGAATTCGACATCGTCCGATACCCGAAGGGCTTCGTACCACCTCCGTTTAAGACCTTCGACGGAACCAGGAACCCCCGACAGGCATGTTGCACACTTTCGTGCCGGTTGTTGCAATGCCGGCGGGAGCGATGCGCTACTCTTCCGACGGTTCGTTAGCGATCTGTCGGGAATCGCCTTCGGCCGGTATGCGGGGTACCCAACGGATGCAGTAAAGACATTCTCGAGCTAGAGAGCCTCTTCATTAAGCGATTTGCTGGAGCTCAGCACCACATCACTATAGGTGATTTAGTGGTAGAGAAACAAAGGCCGAATGAAACTCTAGTGGATTACATACTTCGATGGAGAAATTTAAGTATGAAGTGTGAACCACAACTCGCAAGAACAACATGCGGTCGGCATCTTGCTTAAAAGCATTCACGGCCCGATAGCACTTCTCCTCAAGGGATTCACTATTAAGACTTTTGAGAAGTTGTTAAGCAAGGCCGGAAGCTTGCAAGAAGAGGCGAAGCAATTAAGTTTTGCCGACAAGACGGACAACGCGAAGCCGGTGAAGACTTTTGAAAAGAAATGCGGGGTCGTTGCGGCGAGTTGATAAAGGCAAACAACCGATGCAAATACCACCGGAACGGCCGCAACAACCACGGCAAAATTACCGGCAACCCCGGTCCAGCTATCGATCGTCTCCGCGAGTATGAACAACCTGTCTCGTCCGCAACGTACATTGAGGGAGCTTCGAGCGAGAGAATATCCGTTCAAAAATGAAGCGAGTACCAAAGATGTTCCGTAGCTTAATGAAAACTCCAGATTTCCGACTGCGAGCCCGAAAGACCGGAGGAAGTCAACAAGAAAGGTGATCCCAACTTTTGCCCCTACCATCGGATGCTTGGGCACAAGATAGAAGACCGCATTACCTTCAAAAGTTGGCTCAACGACAACCTTCGGAAAGAAATATAACAATCCCGAAGGAGTACATGAAGGAACCCCGGAAAGGAGGTTCCGTCAATGTTATCTCAACCGATCCCGTCATTCCGATAGATCCCTATGCAACCAACGATGGATGGACTACCGCTCGGACAAGGTCTTCGAAGAAGATTTTAGACAACATCCGAACCGCTTCGGTGCGAGCTTTAATTCGAGTTCGAGACCTGTTAAGCCGGTACTCATCACTTGCGATAGAAGAACCACCTCGACGGAAGACAATCGAAGAGAAGAAGAAAATTGACGAAGAAGAGGGGACCGAGATTCCTAAGGCTAGACTCAGGGCTGCTTATCCTAGGATAGTTGTTTCGATTCGGGGGAGAAATCCCTCGAACCTCCGATTTTGTATGATTATCCGCTCACTTCGGTGGGATCATATAATGATAAGGGTGATGGCGTTGGCTACGTTTTGACTCGTTTCTAACGATTACGTAACTAGCGACAATCCGGGCGTCGATTTCGATACCAACAACAATTCTCGAATCATACATGATCTCGACGATCACAATGACGAAGAAGGCATCCATCGAGGAGGCTACGAGAGTTCAACAAGCAACGGATCTATCTGTGAGTTTCGAGGAGCTCCGATTACAATAGAGTTAGAGCCTTCGGATTTGGAAGATAATCCGGAAGAGCCGGTTATTCCGATTCGAGGAGGAGACACCGACAAACTCGATACTAGATTCGGAAGAAATTACGGAAGTCAACCTAAGAAGTGGAAAAGTTCTACCTCCGAGAATGGGTCCAAAAGACAAAGGAAAGCGGTGGTTGTTCAAGAAGAACCAACCCCGGCGAGAAGACATACCCATTCGAGAAGAAGCCGAGACACGGGAGAACAAAGTGGACTACAACGTGCTAGCCCATCTTAGGAAACTACCGACCAAGCCGAGCATCTACGATGCTCTCATCTTATCAAAGGAGATGAGAGAAGCTCGATCAAGGCCTTACTTGATCCGGAAATTTGCTTAGCTCAAATGGCCGGAGATTCCTTGGATGAGGTTTGCTCGTTAAAGGAACAGACGAGGTGTTACCTTCACGGACAATGACCTACTACTTGGGACATGCAGATCACGACCGACCGTTGTACATTTCGATTACAATTGGGAAGTTTACGCTCTCGCGAGTATTGGTGGATCCGGGAGCATCAATCAATATAATGAGTCTTCGAACACTAGCATACTTGGAAATTGATGCTCGTGAGCTCGAGGCCGACAAAATGTTATTAAGAGGATTCAACCGGAAAGGAGAAAGAGCCCTCGGGTCAATAACGCTAGCGATGAAGACCGGTGATTTAGCAAAGACAACCGCAAAATTTCATATAATCGATTCGAAACGTCGTTCAACGCTCTCTCGGGCCGACCATGGATACATGAAAACGGGATGGTACCATCATCTCTGCATCGAGTGCATCAAATATTACGATGGAGGGAACGAGTGCATCAAAGGAGACTTACAACCATTCTACGTACATGAAATTGGAATCCATGAAGATGCGGCTTATTATGCACCGCCAAAGAAAACAATCTTCTCCGGAGATACCATAACAAATGAAGCAAAGAAAGTTCGAGACAACGAAGAACACTGAAGTTCTAGTCCAGCGAGTCACTCACCACTCCCTTCCGGCGAGATGGTGAAGGTTTCTCCACAACTCGCATCCGAGGTCGAGGCCGGGGACGAGGCCGTGGTAGAGACACTAGGACAATTGGACAGAAGAAACCAACCATCAATGTTGATTGGGATGATAGTTCGAAGAAGAAAAAGAAATCAAGCAAGAAGCGACAACAATAAGTCGAAAGAAGCCGCAATACAAGATCTCCCTCGAAGATGAAAAGAACGAAGAATACAAATCAATGTACGAGAAGATTAACCACTACGTACATACTATGACCCTAATTCCGATCCATTCTAATAAGATCGAGGGTATGGAGGTCGAAGAGGTACGTAGTGACGGTGCAAAGCCGATCAAATTCTACCGTGGTGCTTCTTCCTCCAAAAGCTGAAAATAATGTACAATTCGAAGATGTCACTTCATCGAAATTAATGGAATTACCTTTTGAGTGGTACTCTCCCTGTGTTCGAAATTTAATTCAACGTGGTTTCTTACCTCGACAATGGACAAAAGGCCGATCACAACATTTTGAAAAGTTATGGAATAACTCCGGTCGTCCACCGATTCAAAGTATGGACTCGGATTCGGCACGGTAGGGTCGGTTGACGATGCTGAATTTTGCTTGGTTGTCACTTGCAAGTCCGATGAAAGCTGCATGGAAACTACGGACGAACTCGAAGATTTACAAATTGGAGACGCTCCACCGAATTCGAAGAAGAAATTAAATCCACAATAGATGAGTTAACGGAAGTTAACTTGGGTACTAGCGAAGAGCCTAGACTTACCTTTGTTAGCTCCTTACTCGATAAAGAAGACTCCGAAGAAATAATCAAGTTATTAATGGAATTTAAGGATCATTTTTGCTTGGAACTACGATGAAATGCCGGGATTAGCCCCGAGAGGTTGCGGTCCATAAGTTAGGAGTGGATCCTACTTCGTTCCGAGTCGGACAAGGTCCCGGAAGAATGCGTACTAGAAATCGAACAACAAGTAATAGCCGAAGTTAAAAAGCTAATAGACGCTAAATTTGTCCGTGAAGAACAATACCCGACTCGGTTAGCCAATGTGGTGCCGGTCGAGAAGAAGAATGGTCGGATCGAATTTGTGTGGACTTTGAGAGATTTAAACAAGGCATGTCCAAAAGATGAATTCCCTCTACCGATTCCAGAGCCGATGATCGATATTGCTTCGACACATGAAATATTCTCATTCATGGATGGATCTTCGGGATACAACCGGATAAAAATGGCTCCGGAAGATGAAAAGCTTACGGCATTCGGAATGCCGATCGGAGTATTTTGCTACACGGTGATGCCATTCGGAGCGAAGAACGCGGAGCAACTTACCAAAGAGCAATGACAAGAATTTTTGATGATCTCATCCACAATCAAGTCGAGTGCTACGTGGACGATGTCGTCATCGAAAGCAAAGTAAAGGAAAACCACTTGTATGATTTGAGAATTGTTTTCGAACGATTAAGACAATTTAACCTTAAGATGAATCCCTTAAAATGCGCCTTCGGCGTCACCTCCGGGAAATTCTTAGGATTCGTTGTCCGACATCGTGGAATTGAAATCGACCGGAGAAGATTAAAGCCATCTTAGAAATGCCGCCTCCCAAAACCTTAAAACAACTACGATCTTTTCAAGGGAAGTCGGCATATCTTCGACGCTTTATCTCGAACCTGTCGAGTAGGTGTCGGCCTTTCTCGGCACTAGTTAAAAAGGACGCCAAATTTATTTGGGAAGAGAAATGCCAGAAGGCCTTCGAAGACATTAAACAATATTTAATGACACCTCTGTCTTAGCGACCCCGGTCTCGGGTAGACCGCGATACTTTACACCGCGGCTCTAGACGACTCCCTCGGAGCCTCGTTGCCTAGGGTCGATGATGAGGGTAAAGAAAATGCTCTTTACTACTTAAGCCGTCGTTTACTTCCGACGGAAGTAAGGTATCCCGCAATTGAAAAGCATTGTTTGGCCCGATCTTCGCCGCTCAAAAGCTCGGGCACTACATGCTTTCTCATAAGGTCAACTTGATTTCGAAGTTTAATCCATTGCAATACTTGATGACTCGTCCAATACTTTCCGGCGGACTTGCCGGATGGTCGATGATATTATTGCAATTCGATATAACTTTCGTGCCTCTGCGTGCCGTAAAGGGACAAGTCTTAGCGGACTTCCTCGCGGCACACCCTTTGCCGGCCGAATCTCCTCTCGATGACGATCCGCCGGATGAGCAAATAATGAGCCTAGAAGACCACGATGATCGACGTTGGGAATTATATTTCGACGAAGCATCTTCAGCACACAAAGACGAAGAATCGCAAGTGATAGTACCCGGTAAGGCAGGAATCGGACTAATCTTTTTAACACCGGAGCGGGGGATGTTAAGATACTCCTACCACTTGAGAGAACCGTGTACAAACAACGAAGCAGAATACAAAGTCCTCATAACAGGACTGGAATTAACCATTCAAATGGGGATAACAGACATCAACATCTACGGGGATTCACAATTAATCATTCAACGGATCGCCGGACAATACGGAATTTTAAGCCGAGACTCGAACAATACTTCCGATATGCCATACGAGTTGTTGGAACAGATTCCAAATGTGACAATCTACAAAATTCCTAGAAAAGAGAATGCTTTAGCGAGATGCTTTAGCCCGTCTCGCAAAAGAATTTGCTCGTTTGCAAGATGAATCGATGGAAGTGTCGGTTCACGGACGTCGAGGTCCTATCACGGCTCGACATAGACACAATACACAAATCGAGAAGAAAAAGAATCGATATGCGGCGGTGACGAGAAAACACGGAAGATTGGCGACGACCATCGATGAACTACACCGCAAACGAGAAAGCTACCGAGACGATAGGTCGCTAGCTCCATCGGATCAAGAAAAGAACTGCGTCCTACGCATTAATAAACAACACATTATACAGAAGGTCTTTTGATCAAATGTGGCTAAGGTGCCTAAGCGGGTGCGAGGCCCGTGAAATTGTTAAAGAGGTGCATTCGGGACTCCGTGGCGCTCACCGGTCGGGTCCAAAAATGAAAATGAAAATTAAAAGACTAGGGTACTATCGGCCCTCGATGATGACCGACCGCATGAAAATCGCCAAGAGCGCGTCATCAATGCCAAGTGCACGGAGTGGTTCTACACCAACCTCCAAATGTGCTACACCCGACAATTGCGTCGTGGCCATTTGAATGTTGGGGCACGGATATAGTGGGTCCGATAGAACCACCATCTTCAAAAGGACATCGTTTCATTCTTGCGGCTACGGATTACTTTTCCAAGTGGGCGAAGCGAGTTCCACTTAGAGAAGTGAAAGCACACCACGTGCTACGGTTTTCAAGAACCAAGTTGTCTACCGTTTCGGAGTGCCGCGCGGGATCATCTCGGATAATGGGTCGACATTCGAAGCACACAAATCAACAATTTTGTCGGAAGACACGGAATCGGCGGCGATACTCGACAATTTACTACCCAAGAGCAAACGGCCTCGCCGAGGCTTTTAATAAAACTCTCGTTCAAATCTTAAAGAAAACCTTGGACGATAATAAGAGAAATTGGCACGAGAAATTGTTAGAAGCCTTATGGGCCTACCGGACAACCTTCGAACTCCTACTCGAAGCTACACCTTACGCTCCGGTGTATGGGTCCGAGGCGAGTGTTACCTTTAGAGGTTCGACTTCCTTCACTCGGAATTGCGATTGCAAACAAGATCACGACAGAAGAAAACGCCGGACTATGACTCGAAGAATTAGAAAGCTTGGAAGGGAAAAGACTTGCGGCGCAACGGAATTTAGAACTATACCAAGCTAAGATGGTTCAAGCCCATGACAAACCAGGTCCGCCCAAGAACCTTCAAAGTTGGTGACTTAGTTCTCGTTCTCAAGAGACCTATTCTTGCACACCGCAAGATAGGAGGAAAATTTGAACCCACTTGGGAAGGACCGTTTGTGGTTGAAGCAGGTATACTCGGGGGTTCCTACCGGCTAGTGAATTGCCGGGAAGAACGACATATGCTTCCAATCAACGGACGATACTTGAAAAAATATTACGCTACTCCGATGTTTCGAAGGAATGAATTCTTCATCCCTAAGAAACACGGGCGAAGTAATTACTTATGATTGGATCCGAACCCAAAAATAATAAAATGTGCTAAGATAAATAAAATCATGATAATTAAGTTTTCCTCGTTTTCTTCTCCAAATCAAAATCTCTTCCCTCATCTTATCCTACTTCATTCCTCGTTAAATTTCAAAATATAAGAATAATAAAAAAATGTATCTTTAATAAACATTTTCTTAATGTTCTTGTTCTTAGTACGACCTACGATCCTTTTCCTTGTCTTTTCGCGGGAAATGTCGAACGGGCGGTTGGTCTTGAACTTTAAGAATGGCGTAAGCCTTGCACTCGATGAAAAGAGGGTGAAAGATGGAGCGATAATCGAGATTGACTCGGATTTCGCACCGGCGAGGCTCTACGATACGAGGAAAGTGGCCGGGTCCCGGTTAACCGAGAAGAACTACCCGGGCGGACAGAGTGATGAAAGTGGGTGGCCCAAGCCACCAATCCAACAACAAGAAAAGAAAAGCAAACACCGAAGAAGACAAGAAAATGAAGTCCGTAGTCACTACGGCGGAGGGCAGAGCTTGTCGGCGCCGCGCCCGCAGAGATTCAAGAAGTTCGGAGGGCTACTCTCACGACCACGCAACGAAGAAATAAGAATCGCCGCATCCGTAAAATGTTAACAAAACTAGTCGCGGACCGACGCGACGAGACAATTGCTAATGCCAGCACTCACATTTCAAGGACACCGGTTCACGGGAACTCGAAGAAGGAGGCCGGCTCCTAGAATAACGAAAGAACCGGGGAAATCTCCGGAAGATCGAAGAAAGAAGGCTACCACGCCACCGGATAGAACCACCGGCAGGT
Source organism: Papilionanthe hookeriana x Papilionanthe teres (assembly GCA_022702705.1). Taxonomy (NCBI): domain Eukaryota; kingdom Viridiplantae; phylum Streptophyta; class Magnoliopsida; order Asparagales; family Orchidaceae; genus Papilionanthe; species Papilionanthe hookeriana x Papilionanthe teres. Next base: position 14,723 of record JAKZJZ010001018.1, on the reverse strand, counting down.
ACATGACCTTGTTGCGGAAGCAACCCGGGGATGTCCCGACGGGCATCATCCACGAGGAGCCAAGGTATGCGAGAGGAACGTGAAAAGATTGAACCATATATCCCACAATATGTCACAAGGCCTCGCCATCTCGCAGATCATTCCGGAATACGAGTCGGAGAGGATGCGGAATGTTGAAAAGAAAACTTTCGAATACTTCGAGAGAATTAAAGGAAGAAGAATCAACATACTAGAAGGCCTCGAGCTACACACCGACGTATTCTCGGAGTATGAACAACGGCAAATCGTTGATTGTATCCGAGATACGAAAAGAATGGGCCGAGCGAGCCGCCCGAGGGAAAACACATACTCGGAACCCCGGAGATGGATGCCGGGGAAAGGAAGAATCACAATACAATGCGGATGTTGCTACAACTTTCGTGAAGACGAAAAGGAAACCCACCGGGAATACTTCGTCATGGGCAAGTAGATCCGATGCCATTAGTTATCAAGAGAATGGTAAAAAGATTGATAACATGGAGGGCATCGCCGGCGGATTGCATACCCAATAGCTGCATTATCAACATCTACAAACGGGGTGATCGCATACCCCCACATATTGATCACCACGACTTCGTCGGACCTTTCGCACGGTCTCTTTCTTGAATGAGTGCAACATCATGTTCGGATCCGACCTCCGGATAGCGAGGCCGGGTGAGTTCCGAGGGCCGGTAAAGATACCTTTACCGGTGGGTTCCGTCATGATACTGCAAGGTAACGGAGCGAGATATCGCAAAGCATTGCATACCGGGAGTGCCGGTAGAGCGAATCTCGGTTACTTTCGGGAGGATGGACGACGGCAAAATACCTTACCATTTCCAGACCGGATCCGGAGCTAGAGAACCTCCGGCCTTACGAGTCGTGAGTTACATAGGAAATATCACACCTCCGATGTACATCCAGCGGCATCCTTGCCAAGGATGGCTTGGAAGGTGATGTTATAGACCATGTACCTCACTATTCGGACATGGATTTTTGACGGATGATTCTTTTGATGGATCAACAAAGATCATACACGATCCGTTTGAGTCTACATGGATTGTATGAAATATATTCCAGATCGAGTTGTACGACGTATTTTCAACATGATTGGAATGAAAGTGACCATGTCACGTTTTTGGCCTTCACCTCTTTTGTGCAAATTGATTGGGAAACGCCATTAAAGTTAAATGAACTTCGAACAAAGAACGAGAAAAAGAAAAAAAAAGAGAATAAAAGAAAACTTTTAAAAAAAAAATCTGAAAAATGACAAACACCAAGTTCACATGAACATTAAATAAACAACAAAATAAAATTTGAACCATTAAAAGATAAACGAAATCAACACAAATCTCAAATTCAATCTTTCCAAATTCCGAATCAAATTTCAATCTTTTCAAACTTCAAAATCAAATTCCATCCTTCCAAACTTCAAAATCAAATTCTCGATCAAATTCCAAATCCACTCTCGATCAAATTTCAAATTTGATCTTCCCAAATCTCAAATCAAATTCTCGATCAAAATCCAAATCCAATCTCGATCAAGTTTCAAACTTGATCTTTCAAATTTCAAATCAAATCTTAAATCAAGTTTCAATCGAGTTCAAACTCATCCTTCCAAATTTCCAAATTTCCAAATTCAATCTTTCCAGACTTCAAGTCTCAATCAAATTCAAATTCAATCTCTATCAAATCTCAAATCCGATCTTCTAGATCTCACATCAAATTCAAACCTTTTGGGTCGAGGATTTTACATCCAAGACTGCACTGCTTTAGGATTCTCTTCCTATTGCACTGAAATACACCAAAATTCAAAACTTTTGGGTCGAGGATTTTACATCCAAGACTGCACTGCTTTAGGATTCTCTTCCTATTGCATTTGAAATACACCAAAATTCAAAACTTTTGGGTCGAGGATTTTACATCCAAGACCGCACCGCTTTAGGATTCTCTTCCTATTGCACCGAAATACACCAAAATTCAAAACTTTTGGGTCGAGGATTTTACATCCAAGACCGCATCGCTTTAGGATTCTCTTCCTATTGCACTCGAAATACATCAAATCAAAATTCAACCTTTGGGTCGAGGATTTTACATCCAAGACTGCATTGCTTTAGGATCATTTCCCTATCGCAATGAAGTACATCACATCAAAATCAAACTCTTGAGGTCGAGGATTTTACATCCAAGACTGCACTGCTTTAGGATTCTCTTCCTATTGCACTGAAATACAACAAAATTCAAAACTTTTGGGTCGAGGATTTTACATCCAAGACTGCACTGCTTTAGGATTCTCTTCCTATTGCACTGAAATACATCAAATCAAAATTCAACCTTTGGGTCGAGGATTTTACATCCAAGACTGCATTGCTTTAGGATCATTTCCCTATCGCAATGAAGTACATCACATCAAAATCAAACTCTTGAGGTCGAGGATTTTACATCCAAGACTGCACTGCTTTAGGATTCTCTTCCTATTTACCGAAATACACCAAAATTCAAGACTTTTGGGTCGAGGATTTTACATCCAAGATCGCATCGCTTTAGGATTCTTTCCTTATTGCACTCTGAAATACATCAAATCAAAATTCAACCTTTGGGTCGAGGATTTTACATCCGAGACTCGCATTGCTTTAAGATCTTTTCCTATCGCAATGAAATACATCACATCAAAATCAAACTCTTGAGGTTGAGGATTTTATATCCAACACCACTTTGCTACGAGATATCTTCTCATTGCAACGATTCAATCTAATCAATTCAATTTTCTTTCGAGGTTGAAGATGTTACATCTAAAACCTCAGAATTCCAATTTTCATTTCAAATCAAATCCTTCAAATTAATTTTGACAAAACTTCAATCTAAATTGAAACTCCAAACTAAAATTTAAACTCACACATCAAAACATAAATTGAAACGAAATAAAATCTAAGTCGAAATTCCCTCAGATCATGTGATTTGGGATTTACCTCCTTTTCCTTTCCCCAGCGAGAGTTCAAGAATCTCCGGTTCCAGAGATATACTTGACACTCCCCAGCAGAAACTCTTCTACTTCGTCCTAAGTTCGTCACTTGGACATCCGTGTTGGTTTTGTTGATCGCTTCGGTCAACACCAATACGCGTGGTGTGCTCCGTCAGCTCACCACACCTATTGGGGGTCCATTTGTTGACCTCATTTTTGATGAGGTCTTCCTTTCTTCTTTTTAGTGCTTAGGATCTAGCCTTAGGCTTTTCCTTTGACTATCTTAGAGGAATAGAATTGGGACCCGCCTTTTAGAAATTCAAACCACTTCTAAACTCCCTGCAAACTCCACAAACTTGACTATAGACCCCTAATCACCTAGAGGGTTGAAATCAAATATGGAAGTTTAAAGGATGAGTTCCTATAGGATTCTTTGGCCTTAGGACTGCTCACAGGTGGCCTGGTGCAGTGAAGGGGCCGACATACATTACACTTACACACTACATTTCCACACACTTCCTAAAACCACACCCATACCCAACTTGACCTCCCGACTCATGTAGGTGATTCACATGGATGGTCCTTAACCCCTAAGCCCTTGGCTAAGAGGGTTAGGAACAACATAGTGAATGCCTCAAATGAGTCCTTTCATGGCTCATATGGGCTTGAAATGGCTTCATGGCTCAACCAAAATGATTTCTTTCCACCTAAATTCACCCAATCTTCAATTTCCCAAATTTTCAATTTTTGACCCCGGGACCCTACACCTACTAAACCTACCCAAAACCTTGAAATTACCCAAATTTTGGCAAAATTTCCAAATTACCTAAAATTTTCCAAAATCAATCCCAAACACCTCCACATCACTCAAATTGATCATCCATACCCAAAAATACCAAAAATTCCAAGAAAACCTCCCAATACCCTCCAAATACCCAAAATACCCTTCTTGGCCTAAAAATCCAAAAATTCAGAAAATTCCCAAAAAATTCCAGAAAATCCCAAATATTCCCAATTTCATTTTGTCCAACTACACCATGGGCCAATTTTGTCAATTTACCCTACTTTTGTCAAAACCCCCAAATTGACCCATTTTAACCCAAAGTGGACCCAATGTCAAACCAAACCTACCCAATTGACCCCAATTTTGGTCCAATTCAATTCTAAACTTCAATTCAACATTCCCAATACCAATTTAGACCAAATCCAAGTCCAATTTGATTGACATTTGGATCCAATTTCACTTTGGGCCTTAAAGCCCAAATTTGGACCCATGACCCAAACTTAGCCCAAACTAACCCAATTCAACTCCAATTAACCCCAAATCTTTTCTAAACCTTCCTTAACATCCTCATAAACAAAACACTAACATGATTTGCCCAAGATTTTGACCCAAACCCCACTCAAATTCAACCCAAAATCAAAAAGCCCAATTTTGACCTAAACCCAAATCTAACCCAAATAGGCCCAAACCTCAAAATTAAAACCCAACCAAAGCCAAAACCTCTTTGAAACACTCCCATAAACATTTCTTAATATTTATTTTACATCAATTTCAACCCTAGCCCAACATTGGCCCAAGTTAGCCCAATTTGACCTACATTGGCCCATTTACCAAATAAACCCAAATTCAACCCAATTCAAACCCAAACCACCTTAAATCTATTTCAAATTATTCATGAAACATCCCTAAACCAAAACCAACAATTATTTGGCCCAACCTTTTACAAAAATTTTCATCCATGAACACATCCTTAAACTTAAAAGCCCACTTCCCTTAAACCTTTCTAAAAGCCCATTTCCTTCAAAATTCAAAAGCCCAAATCTACCCTAAAGCCCACATGACATCTCCATTTGTCATCCATTTAATTAAATCCATTACCTAAGTCCTAAAATCATCATTGAATTATCCCAAATGAAGCTTCATCCAAATTCCCATCAAATTACCAAAAAATTTCTTAAAACCCTTTTCATGAAACAAATCAACCTTTTCCCAAGCCAAATGAAGCCATGAACAAGCCATTCTCAAGCCACATGAAGCCATGAGGGCTTTGACTTGTCATTAGTCCATTTATGGCAAGAAGAGGGGGTTCTTTCTTAAACCTCCTTTAACTCTTTTTACCTTAATCATGTCACACACTAAACCATGTTTAGCCACCTCATCATGGATGGAGACTTCACCACTCCTTCTAAGCCGACCTAAATGATTCCCTCAGCTCAAAATCGGAGCTTGGAAGGGTGCACCAAGCCCAAAATGGTGGGTTGACCCAAACCAAGCCAAAGTGAGCCTTCTCCCATTCCATTTAAATCAAACTCCTTTACACATGTCAAACCTCAATTGCCTACACTAAACCCCAGCCCTGACCCACCTGACCAAGATGGTGACCATTGCCTGGCCGGCCGGCCACCAGGCCGCCGGAAAACACCATGGCCGAGAGCTCACATGTGAGCCAACATTGAAATTCTCACTTGCTGAGCTGCCCAGTGGTCACCATGGCCGATCTTCTCCTCACCGGAGCAAGCTGATCCCAAGCCCTAACTCCCTCGAGAGGCCTTCCACCCTCTCCTATTTAAACTCCACCCCTCTCGGCCATGAGAGGTGCCTGAAACAAAACCTTAAGGAAACTCCGCCAAAATCACTCCGGATCACTCTCTACACATAGAGCACCCGATCCCCACTCGAATTCCGACCCAATTCCTTCTAGGCGAGCCCGATTTTGAGCTCAAACTTTAGCCCAAAACCAGGACACTTCTCCACGGTGAGCCAATTCCCAAATTGATTGGCTCTACACCTTCACCGGACCAAGGGAAGGTGTCCACCACCAAAAGCCCCATCTCCGAGCCACCCGAGTTGCTCCGGCCTCCAAGCTTTGTGATCGGGCTTGGTCGAAATCATATCCGGACAATTCACCGGACCAGGAGACTTCATCCGGAGCTTGCCGGGACCCAATCGAAGGTGCAACAACTCTCGGATTGAAGCCACACTTCTCCGAGCCAAGGTATGAGCTAACTCTTCATCCCGAGCTTCGGAGATTCTTCATTTCGAATGCCTTAGTTTCAATGCATGTTAGCCGTATAGATGTGTTCGTCTCTTCAAGACGAATCCATGAGAGCATAAGAACATGAAAATCCATTGAGAATCGAGTGAGATCTTAGGGATTTAGTGTGGACGGCTCTCGGGTGAGAACACTTGGGGACGATGAACGGATGCCGTCCATTCGATACACGCGCGCACGGACGGCCGGGATTGCGTCGGACCGGGAGACGGTACGAGAACCGCGGGGCCCGGGCTGCCGACTCGGAGTGGCGGCGTCGAATGGGAGCGCGACGCGTGTGCGTTCGGAGTCTGCCGAGGTTTCGGCCGGCGCCGCGTGGATAAATAGAAAATTAGGGTATTTTCTTATTTATTTAATTCCCTAAACTTCAAAAATCCATATCTTTGTGTAGAAAAATCACAAAAATAAAATAAAAATACCCTCTTGCTCGGTGAACAGAGGAGAATAATGTGGAAAAGAAATCATTTAATTTCATTAAGTATTTTATTTTTTATGATTTATTTACTCTCTGCATACATTTAATTCTCCATGCATGTATACAATTCACCATGGCATGAGACCATAGGGCTTTGAAGCCTCGAACTTGGGAACATTCCCTGAATTTTCCAAGGTCGGAGGCCATCTCTGTGAAAAGTTATTTATTTTTCAAATGCATGTTGTTGTTTTGAGTATTTTAATTCCAAAAATTAGCATGTTGTGAAATAAATTCTAGAAATATTTGGTGATGTTCCTTATGACCGAGAGAACTCTAGGAAAAATAGGACTTGAGTTAATTCACTCGGATTAACCCTAATTGGCTTAAACACCCAAAATAGGTCTTTAATTAATTAGAGTTAACCAGGTATCAAATTGACTTGAAATCAATTCTCCACTGACCTTTAGGATCAGAGGAATCCACCATAAAAATTTGAAGTCAATTGGACTTGGTTAGCCCCACTAAGTGGGTTGATTAAGTCACTTAGCCATTTTAAACTTTAAAAATTCATAACTTTTAAAATACTTTTTAAAAATTCACCAAATTGGTTTTGGAGCCTCTCTGATATCAGGGAAACCTAAGAAAATTAAAATGTCAATTTTCTAAAAAAGTTGATTTTTAATAATATTTTAATATTTTTAATAATTAAAAAATAATAAAAATCACAAAAATAATAAAATTCACCAAAATGTCACATTTTGAATTTTAATCACTTAGGAACAAATCCCACATTTTTCCTAGGTCTATTTAGTGAGATATTGAATTTTAAAGCCCTAGGGTAATTTTAAAATTAAAAAAAATGTATTTTCTAGCATTTTCACTAAAATAATTATTATAAATCATAGAAAAATCAGAAAATTGCAAAATTTGATTCTCTGGTTTCCTTGATATCAGAGAGATTTTTGAAAAATATAAAATTCATTTTTCAACATTTATTTTATTTTTTAAATTAATTAACACTCCAAAATTCAAAATAATTATAATAAAAATAATATAATTCAAAAAATCACCAAAATTGGTCCAAGTGCTTCTCTGGTCATTAGGAATGTCCCCTAATTTTCTTAAGGACAGAAACTTTCCCTTGGTCATGTTATCAAATTTTCCTTGAAAATCTCTATTTTCCACCAAAAATAATTATATAAATAAATTAAATACGGAAAAATCACATTTTCTCCTCTCATGTCTTTATTGACATATGAGTGAAGTCACATAAAAATTTCAAGTTCATTTGAGTTCAATTTAGTGAGTTATGAAATTATTAAGCTTAAAGGGTAAAATGGTAATTAAAATCTTTAATCCTTAATTAAAACTTTAGGTTTAATAAAAAAGTCAACAAGTAAAATATTTGATCTTAATCCGATTTGGATGATTGAAATTTAAATAATTAAAGGGTAGAAACCCATTAAATAATTTTAAAATGATTAAACTTTAATTAAATAATAGATTAAATTTGGAAGAATAATAAAATTGGAATTATTAAAATAAGGGATCTTTATTAGGAAGAGATTTATTCTTTAATTTAAAAATCCCTAAATTAATTATATCAACTAATACTCAATTTTTTAATTAAAATGATAACTCAAATTTAAAATATTAAAAGACTTAATTAAATTATTAAACTCTTTTGAAATTTCAATTAAAATTAAAAATAAAGTAAATTAAAGATAAATTAAATTAAGATTAAATTAAATTTAATAATTAAATTAAATTAAATTAAACAATTAAATTAAATTAAATTAAACAATTAAATTAAATTAAATTAAATAATTAAATTAAATTAAATTAAATAATTAAATTAAATTAAATTAAAAAATTAAATTAAATTAAATAATTAAATTAAATTAAATAATTAAATTAAATTAAATTAAATTAAATTAAATTAAATAATTAAATTAAATTAAATCAAATCAAATTAATTAAACATCAAATCAAATTAAATTAAATTAAACTAAATATAAAGCAACTTGAACACTATTCCAAATTTAAACCCTTTAACTTAAATCAAATCATTTGAATACTAATTTACCCTTGAAAGCTTTGATTATTATAACTCCTAAATGGAACATCAAATGAAGTGTTATCTCACTCATAGGATATTCAAATGTCCTAGTTCATCGAGCAAGTTAACAAGACTTGAAAACCTCGGACGATCGATTCATTTATATAATTAAATTCATTTGTACTTAAAACAATCCTCGAAATATTGAAAAGATGTTTAAGATTCTTCTTAAGCACTTCCTCAATATGATAGGATATTTATAAGAACAATTGGACTTAATTGTCCTTTGATGATGAAAATCGTCCTCAAACAACAAAAAAACCCAAAGAACCTAGACGTCATAGGAGATGACTAGCTATAGGATTAGGAATTTGGTAGAAAACCATAACCTTTCCCTTAGCTTTACCTAGGAACTTGCTTAAATATTCTAATTGTGTTTTAAGTGCAGCTTGGGATGACGGGAAGACCCTCCAGGTACGCTTTTATTTTATTGCAATTTACTTTCTTGCAATTTACTTTCTTGCAATTTACTTTATTGCAAATGCACTTTACTTTTCTTGCATGATAAAACAACAGTTGCATGAAAACCCACACCTTTAGGATAGACCCTAAAACCGAAACCAAAACTAAGTTAAAAGTCATTGCAAGATAAAATTCACGACCACAACATTTCAAAATATAAAACAACTCAAAATTTAATCACGAACGTAACACAAAACTACAATTACAACTAAATTAAAACGTCCCGTTGGATGATCGGGAATACCTCGGATGATGTAACCTACGTGTTGCTAACGGGATTTCCCACGGTCTAAATGAAAGTGTGGAACTCATTCAGTTGAGTTTAGCAAATTCATCCGGACTAAGTGAATCCGATAAAAATAATGATGCCGGAAGGATGGAACCGTGGGATCTTAACCGGTGTCGTTATAATCAACTTTAAGATTTGTTTTAAATAAAACATAAAAAAACACACTGGAAATTAAGATTTTCTCTAAACCAAAACACTTTTCTCAACTCCCGATTTATGATTTCTAAAACTAAACCTCTCGCAACAACAAGGAGCTCGGAGCATGGTGGGCGGCACGACCATCGTCATCGACAAAACCCGAGTCTACTTCAACAAAACTTTCCTAGAATTAAAACAACCAAGCCATAGGACTTCGAGGTAGCTTGCCTAGTGCAACATAAATCCTCAACTCTTCGTTAGGCATTTGCATTGCAAATTAAGCCCTAACCGGTCTTAGGATTTCGAGGTAGTCGTCCTATACGACAATAAACCCTCACATCTTCTAGGCTATTTGTTTGATTTTATCATACAAATATAAGCCCTAATTAATTGAAATCGGCAAGATTGAAATATCAAATAAACATTAGGACTTTCCTAAATTCAAGACAAACGATAGGATAGTCGGGAAATTATCGAAGTTCACTTCGAATCAATGATTTCTCCTACCTTTCTTCCTTTGGATTCACAAAACAAAATGTTCCAAAAATTTGATCCATTCCCTATTGAAACTTCAAAATTCAATCTTTGAAAACCTTAAACTTTGAAATTCTTGAGAGCAGAATCATTGATTATTATCGAGAGTTTTCTTAGGTGATTCCCGTCACTTAAGATGTAATTAACTATAGGGGCTTGCCCTTATAGGGAATTTTAAAGAACCCAGGTAATATAAACCCTATTTAATGTTTTCATATTAAGCAGGGGAAACTTGTCGGCTTATAAAATTGGTTCGCAGACCAAACGGATGTCACTAATCTTCTAGTTTATTTAATCAAGCCCCACCATCAAGCAGTGTGTCTATCCTTAGGGATAGATACACGGTTTGTGGTGCGGTGCCCGTTTATATAAACTATTTGGGATGTGAGATCGGTTTAATCTCATATCTTAAAACCTTCAAATTTAAAATTATTTTCAAAATCAAATACTACTTTTCAAATTATTTATTTTAATTAAATTAAAAATTCGCCGACAGATTTCTGTTAGGCGACCCCTCTTCAAAATAAAACACGACCTAAAAATATGCCGACACCTACGTGTTTACTAGAGAGTCCAAAGTGTCCAAAAGAGTCCACTAGAGCGTCTATTAGTGAGTAGATTGTTATTATAGTATTGTTATTTAGTGAGTAGTGAGTTCAAATAGAGATTTTGTGAAGAATTTTTCGAACGATATTAGGAGTGAAAGGGAAGTGAGAGATCTCTTTTGCATTGTTGTTTCGAAGGAGAATTCCACATACTGTGAAGAAAGCAAGAGATTCTGGGGAACTTCAAGGAGTTTGCTTAGGGAGGAATTTAAGATAAGTTGTGTTTATTTACTATAGTTTATAGAACTATACTTTATTATATGAAATCCAAGTTTTATTGCATCTTCTTCATGAATTCTGAGTAGTTATTTTGTCTTCTGCTTGTTTTGATGTTTTTGTGAAATGATTATATGAATTAGTATATCAAACCTATTATAAAGAAGTTGTGATGATACTATACCTAAACTTACTTTACTATAAAAATTGGTCATTTGTATTGTTAAAATTTGAGAAAAATTCTTAAGATTTGATCGTGGGCTAAGGATTCTTAACTAGTATGTATCACATTTCTCTTTGAAAGGTAGACGAGTAAATCCTTGAAAGTAGAAGTGCAAATAAATAGGGAAATAATATTAATGGGGCGTAGAATTAGAGATTTTAGAGTGACATGCTAAAATCCTCAATTCGGTCCTACCGTTTGGGTGCTGATCTGTAGATTGTTAGCCCTCAGGTGAGGGGAACGTGGGAGCTCCAAAGTGAGAGCCGGTATCCTCCCAGCCTAGCTGCAGATTCAGTAACCAAGCATAGGATTAGTCAATTTTCTTTATGTTTGGACCAAAGGGTAAAGAATAGGTATGCTCTTATTTAGTACAATGATCCATGAAAAAAATACCCATTTTTATGCCTTGATTTTTATCAAATTTTTAAGGATATTATGCTTTAATGAAAGGTATTTTTTGTATTTTTGGATATAGGTGATGGAAAAATATTCAAGAAGGAAAAAAAGTGAAAAAGGAGCAAAAAGGAGCAAAAAGGAGCAAAAAGGAGCAAAAATAGAGCCAAAATGCAAAATTTTCAAAATTATTGTTCTAGCGCCAAGGCCCCAGAATCTGGTGCCTAAGCGCCAGGTCGATACGGGATCTGTCAAGATTTTTGATGACTTTTGGACGGTTATTTTGACGGTGTTAGCGGTTATTGGACCTTCTAGAAGATTGGCAGTTGTTCCTGGTTTATAGGACATGTGATACAATGTATTGGGAAGCTTGGAAACGGTTTTAATTGCGAAGAGGTGCGATCCAAAGTGAAGGGGTGCGAAGAACTGGACGCAGAGTCTGGCGCCTAGGCGCCAGACACACCTCCTAGAAGATTCATTGAATGTGGACACATTTTGAATAGGTGCCTCAAGGCAACCCTTGAAGCCTATAAATAGGAGAGTACTCCTTCAGAGAAAAACGCCCAACTTAGCCCCAAGCCCAACTTAGCCCCACGCCCAACTTAGCCCCAAGCCCCATACATCCCTTTAGAGAGAGAAATTAGATAAATATTTTAGGGCCACTTTTAGTAATAAGTCAGTTTATTTAGAGTTTTTTTTTAGAGTTTAAAGAGTTGGTGCTTTTGAAGTTTATTTGCTTGGAGTCAGAAGAACTCAGAGGTTCAGTAGGAGAAACACTTGAGATAAGTATTTGTAATATTATTCAAAGTTTTATTATCATGTTTTGTTGTTTAAATTCAATGTGTTATGAGTAGTTAGTTTACTTTATCCTTTCAATTATGAAAAGATAAATAAGATAATATAAAATTCGATGGAGAATTAAAAACTATTTATATTTTAAAACATTATGATGATATTAATACCGGATCTTCATTTACATTACAAATTGATCACTTGTACTGTTAAAATTTGTTGAAGAGTTTTGATACCTAGAAGGAGATGAATTCTTAACTAGTAGATATCACATGAATCATTGGGTAGTCGAAGGCCTTGTGCGGGTTATTCAAGGTGAAGTGCAAATAAATAAGAAGATATTACATGATGGGCATAGAATTAATAAGTTTGTAGAGTGACAGACTAAATTCTTGTGATTTGGTTTATAGAGAAGGAAAGGGTCACTAGTAGGGCCGACCATAGCCACCCTTGGACATCTAGTGGTGTGAGCCTAGATTAACTCATTCTACTAACAATACATCTGGTCCTGATCTATAGGCTAGCCAATGTTCATTACACTTAGATCAAAGGGTAAAGAATATGAATGCTTCTATACTGCACATTACCATAAATTTATATTCTCCACGAATATTATCATTATCTTAGAAAATCTTGGATTAATTGAAAGGAAGAAAGTTGTGTTCTTATTGCTATTTACATCAATCATTTCATTATTGCTTTATTCTTGCATCTTTCTTTTCTGCTTTATTATTGCATCTAGTAAATTAAAAATATCAAATTTATAAACTTTAAAAGAAATAAATAAAAATAAAATTAAAATATTTAAAATCCATAACTCACTCCTCGTGGGATCGATACTAGGATCTTTGTTTCAAAGCCCTAAATTACTTGATACGATATGTATACTTGCGTAGTAACTCTAGTGTGTAAAATTTTATCGATAAAAATTATATTTGTATACACTAGTTGCTATTACTATATATTACATATATTTGAAAGCATTAATTATTATATTTGTCATCAGCGGATTGTAGGTCAAGTTTTTGGCGCCGTTGCCGGGGATCAAATTTTTAGTACGCATATATATAGTATTTGGGTCACACAACACATATAAAACTAATTCTAATTATTACTTCACTTAAATATCTTAACAAAGGAGAAAGAATTCTTGTTATTATATATTTGAACTTAACTTTAGTAGTATTGGTAAATTGTTAGTAAAACAAGTTTAGATATAAATTTCATTTTATTATCGGTTGCGTATTAGTGACAGATAGGCAATTTCGATTTAGTTATGATTCTGAATTGGTTTATATAATTCTAGTCCATAGGCTTTAATATATTTCCCTGTGGGATCGACATCCAGGACTCCACTAGAGCCCATTATTACTTGACTGATACGTATACTTGTGTTTAAAGGTAACTCTGCGATCAAAAGAATATAATATTTAATTGTTAATAAAATTAAAATTACGCTCCAAGTCAAGTTTTTGTCACTGTTGCTGAGGATTTATATCTTCTAGTAGTGGTATCAAATTTATAAGTATATTTAAAATCACAGATCAATTTTCTTTACCCTCATCTTTGACTTAGGCTAGTAAGGCTCTAAGGGATTTATCTAAGGCCACAATATTAAGTATCAACGGTCTACCTAGGATAAGGGCTGCCAAAACAGGCGATGTCGTTAGATATCATTTATTATTTACGAAAGCCTAATGACACAGCTCTCTGATGCACTAAAAATATGTTAGGTTTTTGCTATACAATTTGTACTCATTTTTTGTGATATTGCACTTTAAAGGAAGATATTCTTCATGTTTTACAGTGGGTATGATGATTTTGGATGATTAGAGCCAAAGGAAGCAAAAAGGAATGAATTTGGAGCAAAAAGAGGTAAATTGGAGAAAACAACCTTCTGGCGCTGCTGACGCTCAATTCTAGATAGTTTAGAAATTAAACAGTGGCCCAGTGCCGCCGGCGCCCTATCCAGCGCCGCCGGCGCCCAATGTCGGTGAAAGTCAAATTCAATGTATTTGGACACTTTTTGAAGGGTTGCTTAAGAAAACTCTTAAGGAATTCATTTCTAAACTCTTATAGACAGTTATGGATGCCTTTTTGAAGAGAGAGAGGAGAGGGAGAGAAGTGAAAGGGAGTGAAGAGAGTGTGTTAGGGTTTGTAGAGAATGTGTGGTAAGTGTGTTTAATTGTTGTTTTGTGAGGGATTCTTCTCTAAAGAGTGTAGGAGAAGGAGGAAAGTGAGAGTTTGCTTCTTCCTTACTATTCTAAAGAGAGAATTGAGTGTTATAGAGAAGAGAGAAAAGGATTCAAAGGAACTTCAAGGGATTTGCTTGGGGAAAAAATTGAGATAAGTTTTATTTACTTTTGTGGTTTGTATGACTTTACTTTTATATTTAATATCCATATTTTGTTGTATCTTCCTCATGAATTCTAAGTAGATTTCTTTGTCATTCTTCTTGCAATGTGATGTGGTGAAGTGTTGATGTAGATTTGATGTGCCAT